>JAMQGT020007275.1:0-72755 GCA_024447675.2 Pterophyllum scalare | reverse complement strand
GTTTTGTACTTCGTTCAGTTACGTATTGCTGGTCATTTGATAGAGTGGGGCAAATGCTGCCTTTCCATTAGTGCCTGCTTCAGCACGGGTCGACTTCAACACGACTTGCCACAGTCTTGTTTTGTTTCCATTACAATTGAGTACCACCTCAATGTGAGTCGAGTCGATATAGTCGACATATATAGTTGATATATCGAGTCGGGTAGTAGTCGCTTGTCGTAATTTGTGTGCGACTCCGAACACGAACACAACAATGGATGAGATAGAGGCAAGCTAACGATAGCTAATGGCAGTTTACTATTGTCATCATGCATAAGTCCCCTGTACAATGTTTTAATGGATGAAGGTTATCATTGTTATGTCTTAAAATATGTATGCTGTGTGTGCGTTTCAGATGGCTCTCTTGTTGCAAAACTACCGTTGCAAACAGTCGGTTTGGGCATTCAACCGAGCCTCCCAGTGGTTTGCGTACTTAGAATTTCTTGCTGTCAGGTTTTAAAAATGGTGCGGTTTATTCCGGTGAAGGAGTCGCTCTCATGACTCAGCTAGCGGCGACACTCCCTGGGGAATCAGTGGCATGCTGTTCTTTGACGTCACATTTTCGGATCACCTTGGATTGCGTGGAACCCCGGCTGAGTGGGTACTAAAAAAAGTACCTGGTACCAGGACCTAATGGAAATGCCTACAAACCGTGCTGAGTCGAGCCGCGCTGAATAGGCTGTAGTGGAAATGGTCAGGCAAAAGTCTCATAGTGGTTTCCCCAAAACAATCTATCATAATGACCCACATCTTTTTTCACACCTTGGTCAACGAACACCTCCAGGAGTTTTGAAATGGAACCCCCAACTATGGTTTAAATACTTGGGACTCTCCAACATTTGGTTTTAGAGCCGAAGGAGCCTTTCGGATGAGAGGTAACATGTCTTCTCACTGGATTTTTTATTTTTTGTTTTGGACCATTCTCTATAAACCCTAGAGATGGTTATGTGGTAAAAATCCCAGTAGATCAGCGCTTTTTGAAATATTTATACCAGTGTCTCTGGCACCGAAGGTCATGCCATGCCATGACCACCAAAGTCTCTTAAATCACTTTTCTTCCCCATGCTGACGTTTGGTTTGAACTTGAGCATATCATGTTGACCATGTCTGCATGTCTAAATGTGTTGAGTTACAGCTGTACAATTGGCTGGTTAGATATTTATGCTAGAATTAATTATATAATTATATTGTAGTGTGCATCTTGCAACAGGCTGTACTTTGCTAGATGACACCTGGGTTTTTTTGTGTGTGTTAGTTTGTTTTTTGTCATTATTATTAAAAAAAACACACTCAAATGTGCTGGTCAGATCAGTTGATTTCTACAGTAAGTACACTACTTTGCATATTTTGTATTTTGCATGTGTGAGAACACACTTAAGTTTTCCTTGTTTCTATGTGGGCTTTATACTTGGCTAAAATGCATTCACTAAGAGCTGAATGATTGATCCAGTCATGTCTCTGGGTCATGTGTAATACACCACAGGTGATTACAGGACATTAATGCTCAGATGGGGATTTGGTGATTTGGTTGCTCTCGCTTGCTAATGTATGGCTTAAGAATGCACTCTGTCAGTGTCTGTTTATGAGGAAACTTATCATTTAGCTCCAGCCATGCAATCATTTCCACTAGCTGACATTGGGTGTTGTTTTTAGTACATGACAATGTACTATTCAGTGACCGACTTCATTTAGAATTTGCTCTCTGTGTGTCACCTCACATGCGTTTACGTGAAAGTGCATGCGGAATGAACAAATTTGGTTGGAACTTCATCTTCTTGTTGACAGGAACCTAGGATGATCACACCACTTAAGCATGTCATCAACCCACAAGCGGTATGTTTGTCCCATGTGGCAGGATGAAATGCTGATGCAGCAGTGATGTCACAGATACGGGTGCCAGGGCCTGGAGCTGTAGTCTGCTAATAGCATGTTTCATTGCCTGCAGTGGTGACACACGTAATGGCATAAATACACAGACAGATGCGTACACATACACAAAAGTGCTCAAGTTTTAGGCATTCATGATTTTTAGATTAAGATCCATCCCACAGTACCATAAGGGAGGTGACTTATTGGTGCGAAATTCAAAGCAGTAAGAACTATCTTCAGTGACAAGAAGAACCGTGAGTCCTCCACCAGATTGTAAGGCCTCTAAATAGCTTTGATCTCAACACCACTGAGTTGGTCTAAGATTACTTGTGTTCATGTCCCTTCCTGTAGACAGACTGCTTACATCCTTAGAAGAAAAGTGGCTCTAAAAAAGGCTTGCAAGTTGCATTTTAATTTTAAATTAAGTATGAAAAAACTGACTGTGTAGAAGAATGTTTTAGAGTTTCCTAACAATGCTACAGGTTTAGAAAGTTTTAGTCTTCCATAAAACTGATATCCTCTCGAAAGCCTTTGTGTAACTATGCAGTTACCAGAGCTTTGAGCATAATATAATGCATGTGCAAAATTATACCCCATTAGACCAACATGCTTTATCCCCTCCTGCTCTACTCCTTGGTTAATTTTGGGTTAGCTGGGATCTATATTATGGAGAGAAATAAACTTAATGATATTGACATTTACAGGTCTTTATCTGACTCCCTAATGAGAGAGTAAAACAGAATATGAATGCGTGGGCGAGCGAGCCTAGTGAAAGGAGAAGTAAATGTGAAACTTCACTTTTTAAGGTACTGTAAGTCTGAGATTTGTACAATGTGTTCAAGCTGCACTGTAACCTAGATTCTCTGCAAATAGTGACAAGCAGGGATTAACCTCTGGCCCCTTTCTCATGTGGTCGATGGGACCAGTGGGGGGTCAAAACACTTTTGGTAAATCTCTGTCACATGCAAATGTTCCACTATTTTTGGAGTGTTGAACACAAAGGCACATCCCTACGTAAAGGTACATTCAAATACACAAAAAGGGAGAAAAGTACCTCAGATGCTTGTAGTTTGCCAAAAAAAAAAAAAACGGAAGACACTCCACACACTCACAAACTGAGTCATAAAACTTGAAAAAGTGTGACACAAACCAGAAATTGAGAGCGTTCAACTTCAGAGTAAAAATTTTGCTTTACCTTTCCAAATGTGCACCTTGCACCTTGAAGGGGAATGGTTTCCATTTTCGGTTCGCATTGCAATACTCATCTGTTTCACAACCGCTTAGCTAATAGTTTGCAAGTGTTGCAGAGAAACTCGAGCCTTTCGCACAAGTTATGTGTGATTGTGGCAGTCCAGTAGCCGCCAAAGCAATCGCCAGGAGGTTTCTGGTGCAGCAGTGTATTTGTCATCAAGTTTATCTAGTGACAGCAAACAACCTCCAGCAGCCACTCTCAGCAGGTTGGCGCTTGTCAGGTGATCTCCAATTGGTTTCTAGACCTATGTGACTGGGGCCTATAGCAACAATCTGCTATGAGCAAGTACTTGGCAATGGTAGGAAGGAAGATCTCCTTTTTAACAGGAAGGGACCTAACAGAGCCAGGCTCAGGGAGGGGCAGCCATCTGCTGGTCCGGTTGGCGGTGAATGGGGGGGTGGGATAAAAAGAAGGGAGAACAGAGGGTACACAGAGAGAGCACGGTGCCTCATTTGGCTATTTTTATTAAAATATGCAGGCACTCTAAGCAGCTTCCCTTGATAATTTGACTTACCGGACTACGTGCTTATCAAATAAATGAGGTTAAAGTGAAGTGAAGTTGCAGTGAAAAGAATAAATTTGCAGGAGAGACAAAAGGGGAAAGAAAATCAGAGACCTAATTAACCAAACTGACACAAAATTGAAAATGAATAATGATGATAATATACACTAACAACACAGTGCAGTGAAAAATGCACAATACCTGCTTTTTGCACTTTTGGAGGGCTTTTTTTTTTTTAGTTAGACAGTTGCATTGTATCAAGTATTGCAAAATTGCTGTTGTGATACCATCGTTGTGGGCAGCAGACTGGGATAGAATTGCATCATGAATCGCTCTCACCCATACTATGTATACCACTAATCATCTACCATAGATGGAAGATTAACTGGTTCTCTTCAAGGCAAATTCACTTGTATTTCCACAGTTATTGAAATGCTGAATAAATTCACTTGATAATGCGGACATTGTTCCAACCCTAAGAATAACTAAATGTTTAAATGCCTGCCAAAAAAGGACAACAGCATTTTATTGGAGTAGGTACAGTACAATGGTCTATTAACACATTCATACGATGTGTTAGAATTAATTAAGTGAGTGCCAAGAGCAACAGTGACACTTCCTCTGTTTTTGTGTTTATGTGTGTGTGAGCGTTTGTTTGATGCTGCAAAGTCCATTTCAACACAGACCTTAATGAGATGGTAACAGCTCGAGTCGGTGCTGCTGACCTTAAAGCCACTAGTCTATCTGTGATTGTGCTTTTTTTTTTTTAAACTTAATTAATTTTTTAAAGTTTCAGATCAAAATTTGAGTGGGTGTCAATCAGATGGAATGATGAATGCAAGTGAAATTTAAAATTGAGAGAGATAATGAGGATGGAAACAGATTTGGGTGCATATTAATCAGGATGACTAAATTGCACCCAGGAGGAGGTACTGTAAGAGGAACAGAAGTCTGCACCTTTCAGAGTCACTTCCACACTTGGATGTGAATGTAGGTTTGAGCAGCTGCTTCTATCAGTAAATGCACATGTGACATTTGAAGAGGATGTGAAAATTACAGACTAAACAAACATATATTAAATGAGTGTGTATATGTGTGTGTTTGTGTTTAGTTTGGCTTATCTATCCATCCATCCCCATATAGGCTAAACTGGGCTTTTTTTTCCCCCTCCGTGAGCCAAAACAGCTTTCTCCCACTCTGCACAAATTAGCAGCGGCCCACGCTCCACTCACACATAACTGTCAGAGCACAGACGCTGCAGGGAGCGAGGAGGAGGGAGGGGAAGGTGAGAGAAGTGATGAGGAAGGAGGAGGAGAGAGGAAGACAAATTGAGAGAAGAGGATGGAAAATAGAAGAGTAAAGTGGGAGCAGAACTGACAGATTATGTAGACCAGAAATGGTTTTGTAGCTCACAGAAGGACTTCGTTATGGCTCCTTTCATCATTGCCTGCCTGGCATGCAATTTGACAGTAGCTTTTTCTTTTTTCTTTTTTTTTTTGTTTTAGTCGTTTTTTCCCCCTTTTTTTTAGTCTTAAGGCTTTGTGCAGTGTCCATTTTCTGTCTGCACGGTACTGATATTAAGGCTTAGCTGAGTGAGAGACTGAGCAAGCTGCCTGAGAATAAGGAGCTGGTCACACAGGAAGTGGCAGACCTGTTGGTCATCTCCTGTTGTCTGGTTGAACTGCTTACCTTTATGTCTTTATTTAACTTAAGAATCTCAGAGTGGGTTAGTGGGAGGAGAAGAATAAATGCAATGAAAGGAGATGGTAAGAGGCAGGAGAACTGCAATTTGGGTAGAAGAGAGCCTGGATAAGTAGAAAAAGAGGAATGAGGAAAGGCACATTATGCAAATATCAGCAGCCTCATTACCATTTCAAAACTCTGGAAATGAAATCAGGAAAAAAGTGGAGAGAAACATTTTTGGACTACACTAAATTCTTTCTCACCCTGCATCTGCATATCTCTACACATGCACAGGATGCTCATTGGCATAATGCATTTCCTAGAATTACCCACTGACAACTAAACCTCTAACCTCAGCCTTAACCGTGCAGAAATGTCATCATTTCAGTGGTTCTGAACTAGAAAAATTCAGTGCAAATTTGGAAATAGCAGATATAAAAGCGTGAACAGAAGAAAGTGCAAATGCGATTGAAAGGGGATGGGGTTGGTGTTGAAAAGCCCGAGATGGAGATCGAGGTGTGTTCCAGAGGACACCACTTGTGTAGGTCATCATGACCAGACACTTGTCTGCCAGCCAGACCCCTGCTGCCTCCCTCCCTACTCACTGGAACAGAGAGAGTGTCGTGTATCTGCGCATGAGTGAATGCTTGACCTTAATCCTGACATTGTTGTTATGTGTGTTTGTGTTAGCGCTTACTCTGTTCATGTAAAGGAACAGTCCCTACGTCATGGCAGGTCAGATTTGCTTGTGGTACAGACTTATTTTAGCTGCTTGTTAACATCTTTCTTCTCTTCGTGACGGTGTCCTGGCATCACTACTTTTGCTTTTACTGTTGATCCCTAAGAACCCATCAGGAAGACAGACTTCCCCTCAGTGAAAGTACTGTTAATATTAAGGCATTTTCCTACACAAACTTCAACACGTGCCAACAATCATATTCCTAATGCATAAGTATGGCACAGTAAAACATACATTTTCAGGACAGAATCTCCCATTTTAAACTGAGGATGCAGATCAATAATGGGGGGGGAATAAGCCCTATCATAACCTTGTATTGAGTTTTTAGTCCTACATCCCAAAAGTCTCACTTAAAATCCACACCTTTTTTCCAATTTGTAATGGAAGACCACCTGTTTAGTAGATACATGCTCACCAGGGAACCCACATGGCTGTCGGGTCCTTGTTCCAGCCCCCCATATGGATCTCCAGAGCCACCTACCAACCCCCTCCCCATCCTTGTCACTCCCTGACCTGGCATGGATTCCCCTGCTTGGTGCCAGTTTGGTGTAGGCAGGAGCTGGTGGGCAGCTGCTACTTTTCTGCTTAACCACCATCACTATCAACACACACACACACACACACACACACACACACACACACACACAACCATGTTAAAGACAGTGCTCAGGAGATTTTTTTCCAAATCGTCCCCTTAAACATCTGATGAGCTAAAATATAATCCCCTGCACTTTGCTTTGACACATCTTTTTGCTTTATGAGTCTATTTTATTTTGCACGAGCAGCACAGAATAACTGAACTACTTTTAATATTCCTTACATATCATTAAGTCCAATGAATGAGCATCCTAAAACAAACCCAAAGCTGTCAGAGAGCATGAGGTGAAATAAAATTTGATCCTGAGAGAAAGATACTCATTACAAAGGGAATACAAGGCAGTATATTAGTGTCTAATGATATTTACAGACATAGCCTGAGGTTGTGGCCTTCATGTCAACCCTGTTGAAGAGAGAGAGAGAGAGAGAGCACACACACACACACACTCCATATCCAGGCATAAAAAAGTATGGCAGAGTGCTAAGAGCCAGACTTGTTTTCGTCTTCCAGCAGAACAGGCAATGCCTTAACCTACTTTGTCTGCATCAGTGCCATTATCCTGACAGCTATGGCAGGTTCTGTGTGAGACTCTGTGAGGATGTCATATAGGGAGAAATATTTTACGATGTTACCAGGTTATAAATATTACATCTGGCCTGGTATTTGCTGTTACGGCTGACTGGCATGGCTTTCAAAGACCTACCAGACGTCTCAAGAGTGAGGCTGTGTTAGTCAGCGTTTGTGCATAAATACATAAAAAAAATTTTAAAAAAAACCTTAACCTTCCTTTTTGATGTGAAATAGTAACATTTTTGGACTCAGTGGAAATTGGTGGAAAAACATGTGGATTGGAAGTTCCAGGGAAGTTGTGGCTGCTGTAGTATTAAGACAACAAATACAAACTCTTTATTTTGATTTGTCTACTTTTACATTCTAATCACATGCATATCCTTGCATATCCTGATAATAACAAGGATCATTGATCATAAAATTAGATCAGTAACACTTTCTAAAAACACTACTCTGTGTGTTTGTTCACATCAGAAAGTTGAGTAAATTCCATTGAAACACTTGGAAGGTAGGGCTGGAAGCTTTGTGGAGTAGTGATTATTTGTACTTTTAATTACAAACGTTTTAAAGCAATTTAATGAAACCAACATGTCTGCAATCCACGCCTGACGCACAACTTTATAAACCATGGCCCATCAGTGCGAAGGAGCCGCCATTAGGTCACTCATCTGTTTGTGAAGTCCGCTCTTTGAAGCCACGTGCTGAGTCTTTTCACTTTTGCTGTCGTAGATTATAATAAATAATAGCTTAGCCTGTGCACCATCAGTGTTTTTCTGGAACACTGACGGTGTGATAGCCATCCATTGTTATGAGACAGCTAAACAACAATCGCATGTTGGCCTATCACCGCCAATAATCATGTTGTTTTTACTATTTTTCTACAGCTGAATAAAGCTCAAGGGTGGAATAGTAGTGCATACAATAACGAGGCTTCTTCAGAATGAATTTGGAATGGATACTCCTGGAAAAAAGGAAAATTATGTTTGCATGGGAAGTTACTACCTACTGGCTCGAGCATTGCTGGAATGCAGAATTCAGATTCCGCTGTGACCAACAACAAGCTCTGCAGACTTTCTTTGTCTTGATTTGATTCTGTTAATCTGCAGCTGTGGTTTCCGTTACCCCCCCCCCCGCACGTTTGTGACAGATATCTCATACCCGTAAAATACTTAGTAGTATCTGCAAACCAACATGTAACATGATCAGCCGGCAGTACTGGGAATTCTTTTTTTCCCTGTTTCTCAATAATAAGTTCTCATCAAGTACCACATCAGATTCTCTAGTTCCTTTTAAAGTTATGTGCCATTTATGAAAGTAGTGTTTGTCTGTTTATATGCAAATGGATATGTTTCACAGTTGACTCCAACCATGCTTTGCCCTTTCACTTCCTGCTAAACTCACTTATTAATGCAGAGGTGTGTTTTGTAAAAGCTCTTAAAAGCCTTAGCAGAAATATATGGATCTGGAGGAGTCCTCTGGAAGCTATTACAGATGACCACTCCGAGGTTCAGCCCTTTTCTTTTTTGCTTTCAAAGAATTTGTTACCATTTGTCCAGGACGCCATCAAAACCAAAGGTTAGGTTTCCCTGGTCCCGGAAAAGGAGCTCATTATAAGCAAGCCCACAGGCTAATGGCTACCGCATGGCTGTCAGTGATAGACTATTTTACCACAGACTCATTTAAGAGAAGAAAGAGACAGTGCTTTGCTGCCTCTACCAGTTTTCTAAGTAAAGTAGACTGAAGTAGAAGAATAGACTTTTTAATCTCTACTAGTTACTGATCTAGAAAATAATTGAATAAAAAGTAGGTATTTCATAAAATTAAAAAAAATTCTCAAGTCAAAGAAACTGGACAAATGCCATAGTCCTTAATAAAAACCACACCAGATTATTCAGATTTTATTCTTTCTGTGGATTTTTATCATAGTGTAAGTCCTGTGTTTACATCTGTGAACATCTTTGTCTGTTTTTATTGTTGACAAGGCCCACATTAGACCACTTGCAGGCATCTGCTGTGTTCATAAAGAGTCTGAGATTTGAGCTGTTCTGCACAGGGGCGCTCTTGTGACCCATGTGATCCTGAGAGCACAGGGAGCAGTGTGGTGTGGTGAGCTGACATCTTTCATAAGTTCAGTTTAGCATCACTGAAAGCTAATGGGTCTCTGCTGTGAGCTTGGCGAAGTCGGGAAAGGCATTACAATTGAGTTGGAGCGAGACGGTATAAAATATGAATGAACGGAGTTCCCCACTGCAGCTGACAGCTCAAATCCTCGCTTTCTGTTATCTTTGCTTTTTTAAGGTGTCTTAAAAACTTGATGCTTTGAGTTTTTCAGAACTGCCAAAATTTATATTTAACGCAAGCTGTGCTACCTACAGAGATAGACACAAGCGCGCGCACACAAACATGCACACACGTATAAAGTTGTCTTATCCAGGCTGTGCAGTGTGCATCATTTGTTCTGAGCCTTTTCCAAAAACAGTGCTGTTAGCATTTAGCATTGAGCAACTGAGATTCATCACTATTCTTCTGGATTCAAACCAAGTAGAGAGAGTTTTGGATCTAGTGTTTTATTTTATTTTATTTTAAATAATAGCGCTGTTGTCACTGATGGGGAAACGGTGGACTAACACGGCTAGAGATGCTGAAGTTGCAGCTCAATCTTTGCAGGATGGCAAATCATTTCACTGTATATATCATCATAGTGTATCTTACAGCCGCATTTTAAAGTGGTGAGACAGCAGCTCAAGATATTTTAGAAAACTGAAACTGCTTCCCTACGATTTGTTCAGTCATTGAGCCAAACCTGTGTGTGTGCGCGCGTGTGTGTGAAAGAGAGACATCATTGTACAGGTTTATAGCTATGGTATTGATTTCTGTCACTGTCTCTTTTAGGTGTGTCAATATGCTGTTCAATAGATAGTAAAAAGAAGTAGATATCAATTACCGTAAACACTGTCTTATTTTAAAATCCGATTCACTTTGGACAACCTTAAGTCTGCTGCAGTATGTTGGGAAGTAAGTAATATATGTTTGAAGAATAAAATAAGTAGTTTGGTTTAACATGATTATATTTTTGAATAAATTGGATCATGGTGAAATGGTAAAGAATATTATAAATTAAAGATTTTTTTTGTTTTGTTTAAGCATGACTCCTTAATGATCATCATCAATGATCTTCCATTGGTTCGTCGGGGTTTCTGATCCTCAGACACTTGCTGGTGATGGTCAAGCTGGGGGCTGTGTTGAGGTAGTGGTACACCACCCATGGCTCTCCTCTCCAGATCCATTGGCACCTTGAAGCAAATTCTGCTGCTTCAGTTACCATCTTAATAGCCCTTCTGATATCTACCGTGTTCCAGGCTCTGCAGAGGGACTGGCCCTTCAACCCCTCTGCATCCCACTTCAATCCACTTGCTTTCCTCACTTTGCTTTAGCAATCTTGTTTTAGCCTACTGCACTTTGTCCTCTAATTTATGAATATGGCCTCCTCGGTAGGGTCGTCCTAGGCAGCAGAGAATGATCCGTGCCCTATGTCAACTTTCACTGCATGACCTAAATCTGTGCTTATACGCTACAAAGAGAGGAACTAAAGCTATTTAGGGTAAGTAAGTGTGGTTGCTTTGAGGAGAAGGTTCAGATTTAGTATCTCAATTTTGAGATTCTCCCAATGTACCAGTAAATGGAACTGATATAAGGGAGCGTGAGGGAGATGTAAGGGGGGGTTACAGAGAGACTGTTTGTATTATAAATAACCCAAATCAATAATAAGCGACACAGTATCTCACATATTTTGAGTTGGGTCTGGCGTGCTCTGGGGAGATGGATAAAAAAAAGCAGCCACCCCACCCCATCCCAACCCACCATCACTGTGAAGAGGCGGCAGGAGATGAGAGCAAACCAAGATACAAAAATAAGACTTGGTGTATTTTCTTTCTCCTGAGCTTGAACAGGTTACTTTATTGTTTACATGCATGCATGCAGTGTGTGTGTGTATGTATGTGTGTGTGTGTGTGTGCGTGCATGTGTGCATGCAGCTCTTGTGTGTACATTATGAGTCGGACGCCGTCCATTACTTATTCATCAGTTCTGTCTGCCTGGTTGCCACACTGTGTATTTCAGCATGCCTTGCGATCATTATGCCACATGCATTATTTAAGACACATGTGCACACTGACTATGATGCAGATAGTTATTTATTTCAGATACAGTCACTTATTGCCTAGTCTGGTGCTCTCTAAGGCTCTTCTAAATGGCTGCAAAAGCCCTGTTTCACATGGATTCATTGCCTAACTTGTTTGAAGGTTCTAGGTATCATAGACATACTTTAGTGAATATGTGTTGTTTTTACTTGATGAGTACATATCCAGTACTTCCAAGCATGTGGTTCTGTAGAAACCACACCTGATGTATTTGTACACAAATCTGTTCTGTATTTGACCTGATTGTTGCCGCCTGGCTATCATCAGATATCAGTAATTTTTGTCAGCAAGTCTTGCAGCTTGGAACTCCTGGAATGTAGTTGTTGTTGCATTTTTCAGATACACAAAAGATTCCCAATTCGAGAGGAGGAGGCACAAATCTTTGGGAGCGTTGCTGCAAGAAGGGCATCTAACATTTTCCCAATAAAATGTATGGATCCATCTGCTGTGGTTGATCCCTTGTGAATAAGGGAGCAGCCGAAAGTAGCTTCCTTATGTGAAACTCCCAAGTCCCAATTAGACAGTAACAATAAGAAACAACATCTGCTGCAACAACATCACAACAAGGTATTAACAATTTAGTGCAGAGTACATACTACTACCATACTCGCCTAGTTGACATTTGTGTCTGGAAGGGCTTTGTTCTGAGCTGTACTTTGCACTGGATCATATTCATGTATTTTAAGACTTGTTTTATTTACAAAACACATTTGCTAATATGTCGTCTGTCTAAACAAGCCTAGTGTTCTGAACACAGGTCTCTTTTTTTTTGTGTGTGCAGTGTTGACCAACATTTTTCAAACGCTGTCTCCATGCACCCCGCTGTGCATTTTTGTTTGATAAGTCGCCGGATCACTGCCGCTGTTCTTTGACAGTTTGATTTCCCCACTAGCTTATCTCTGTACACTGATTTTACTGTGACGTCCATGAAGTGTTCTTCTGTCCAGTTTCGGTCTGGTCGGAGCCCTCCCCGAGGGAGATCCTCCCTATTCTAAAAATGAAATGGTGTTTGTGTGCGTGCGTGTATGCCACTGTGGTTTGGGATCAGTAGCATTAGCTGTTATCAGTGTCATGGCTGCATGCTGCTTAGCTAAGCCTTTGACGTCAACACCATACAGCAAGCTGATAACGCAGGCCTTTATCACAGCCAGGTGTGTAGGTGTATTGTCTGATCAAACAAAATTTAGCTTCCTGGATTCCACTCTGAACTTCAAAAATAGCCCGTGCGTGCATGCAAGCATGCGCACGTGCACGCACTCTCACACACACACACACACACGTCCAAGATTCATAGGAGCATAAACAAAAATAGGATGATCTGCTCTATGCCAAAAAATGCACATGCGCCTCAATAATCTGTTTGGTTTCAGACCCATCAAAGTAATTCCTTTCTCTTATATATTGCAAAAGACGTCTCTGATATCTGAGAGGTTAATCACCCAAAATGGCAGTGTAGCGCCCATTTCTGCAGTGCCTGTGCCCGATCTGTGTCTGTAACCTAGTCCCACATATTTCTACTGAAAAGACTGTTTTCAGAGCCAAAAAAAGACTACATCAGAACGCCATCATAAAGTTTTTTGTTCCCAAAGTTAGACCACATACCTGTGTATTTTGGAGGGGTTATCTCAAGAAATCAACTCATGACTCAGCCCACATATTTTGTCCACCATGATTTTCTTATGCTCCAAGTTAACGTAACGGCCGCTATGCAAGGCTAGGTCAAGTTTGAAAATCAAACTTGCCAAAACTTGTAATTTTTAAAGAAACCAAAGCATAACTGCCTCCACCCTAACTGGCACCCTGCTGGTAAAAAGCAGGTATTTGACTTCAGTTCACAACTGGCACCCTGCCTTCTTCAGTGCAATTCAAGGGGAATTAGGAAGTGGTGGGTTTTAGAGCGCACAGGACGACTAACAGTTATTCATTCAGCAGTCAGGGCTTTCCTGCCTGTTTGTTTTAACTCCTATTGACTGAGTGTCCCTTGAAAGGATCAAAAGGCGCACATGTCAGGTGTTACCCCCAGAGGAGCACTTGTTTTAAGTGTACTGATTCCACTCAATAGGTGAGTCCTTCAGCCGCCCTAACTGCTCTTCATTATCATACAATCCAAAACTCATCACTAACCTACAAATGACTTTTCAGGCCTGCGATTCTGCTTCTCGCCTTCTGTTTATTAGTCATGCAGTCTTGCAAAGATTTGCTGCTTCAGTGCATCATCTTAAGTAGTTCTACAGTAATCAGACTAAATTTCTTTCCCTATCATGTGTAATATACGTCCCCTGCTTGCAAATCTAGTTGGTGATGATTTGTTGAAGTAAAACACAATTTTGTGTTCAAAAAAATAGGAGACATTTAAGCAAAGTTGCATGAGATACTCAAAAATCATAAAGTTTGGGTATCAGTCTCTACCAGTAAATGTCATGTTTACTTGTGTATTGTTTCCATGTGCGTGTGTGCAGTGAACAGAGGCAGATGTCTGTGACGTATGCGTGTCTTCAGTGGTTGTGATATACTACATCTGTTGTCAAGCCAGCTTCACAACTGTGTGTGTGTCTGCTGCTAGGTTCCTGGTGTGTAGGAGGATTTTACATAAAGAAAAGCCAGAGATG
The DNA here is from genome assembly GCA_024447675.2 of Pterophyllum scalare. Lineage (NCBI taxonomy): Eukaryota > Metazoa > Chordata > Actinopteri > Cichliformes > Cichlidae > Pterophyllum > Pterophyllum scalare. Next base: position 58,695 of record JAMQGT020007275.1, on the reverse strand, counting down.
TGTGCGTGTGTGTACATGTGTGTGACTCATGTCAATAAGTGTGTAAACGTGGGTATGTACAACTTTTAGCTCTGCTTAGTTTAAAAAAAAATGCAGTGTACATGCACGAAGGCATAGTTGGTCTAGTGAAGCGGGAATGTAGACACAGTGTGACGCAGTCTTGCCTCAGTGTTGGTCGGTGTGTTAGAAGAGGGAGACAGAGTGACTCTAATAAAATGCTCAACATGCCCGAGACTGCCCCCTGATGTCACTGAGAGTCGAGCGAGAGAGAGGGAGGGAGAGTGGGAGGGGACCGGAGGAACAGAGGGAGGGAGAGAGTGGCAGCTGGAGGGCAGAGCAAAACACGTCAGTGAGAGGAGTCCGTGAGAGGAGCACAGAGAGACGACAGAGTGAGAGACGGACTGTGTGAGAGCCAGAGAGGGAGAAAGATTTGTTCTTGGGACCAAACCTGGGCTGGTCTGCTGTATCTCTGTGCTGCAGTGGACTTTAAATCTGTCTTCTTAGTCGCACTTTTGGCTACAAACACACACTTTCTGTCTCTCTTGCTCAGACACTGTACACTACACTCAAACGTGCAAGAACTGGGCAGCACAGCATAACTGATGGGTAAGAGCTGTTCTTGTTATGCAAAGAATAACCGTTTGAATAACATGTAGAGAAATGCTTTATGCTATTTTTATTCAGTTGTATTGAGTTGTGTTGTGTTTTTCTCCGTGTAAAGGATGTGTTGTTGAAATCTTCTTTCATAGAGTTTATTTAGTGCATAGTGTGTTTGCTGACTGATTGTACATAATGTGATCAACAGGCATGCATTTGTTTATACAGACACTTGTTTTTCCTGTGGATATGTTGCTGTGTTACGTATATATGTACACTTGGGGAGTGAGTGCATGCTTGAGTGTGCATGTTCATTTGCTGTGTGTGGGTGTGCAGCTTTGAGTAGTGGCAGTGTTTATTGAATGGCACTGATGTATGGAGGCTCGCTCAGCGCAGCCTTTAACTGAATGGAGCAGATGGCAGTGGCTGCGTCTGTCCTTCCACACAGTCTATTGTGTGCACAAGTGTGCATTTGCGTGTGTGTGAGGAGGTAAATGTATGAAGTTTATGTCTAAGCGCACTATGACTGCTCCTCAACACTAGAATGAATACAAAGGACTGAATATTAATTCGTCCGAAAACATATAATGCAGATTGCTTGTAGTGACCACTTGAGTGCTGTATCACCATGTGACTCACATGTGGTGTCTTTACTTTGTCTTTATCGCAGTTTACTCCAGCTTTGACATTTAAAATCACAGTGCTGTGACACTTTGAAAAGTGGCAGGAAACACTTTTTGTATCCCTTTATTTTCCTAATGAGAACACTTTAGATCTAAATATTTCTTTAAATGGCAAATTTAGTTGCTATTTTGTCTGTCAGAGGAAGCAAAAAGCAATAAAGGTTTTGGTGCACATTATACTGCGCTTCAGGGACATGCAGTGAGACATACATCAACAGTCATGCATGCCCATCCCAGACTTGACAGTAAAGCATTGCACTAAATGCACATGCAGATGATTTGTTGAATTGCTTGCCTACCATCATTGGTTCACCCTCCACCTCAAGCCCCACCCCTTCTCTGCTGTCCAACCAACCAGTGGCCACAGTCCCAGCAGTCACCATGGTGTTTGCCTCCCTCCTCTGTGAGCACCTGAGTCTGTGGGACTCACAGTGGGCTGACATTATGTCAGTGATTGCTTTTCATTCTAAATTTGTGAGGCTTATGCTTATGTCACTGGTATGTGCCTTTTTGTGTTGACATTTGCTCATTCTGTTGGAGCTGTGAATGACTGTGCAGTCTTAGTTTCTCATAAGCTGTGAGTAAACATGCATGGGGTTTTCTGAGTGCACAGAAGCCCAGTGGGGTGAGGAACTCCTTTGGGAGTCCTGGTCTATAAATAACTCTGTGTGATCCATAATCTTAGCCTGATCAGGGGGAAGGGGGATGAGCGGAAAGAGGAAGGGGCAGTCATTGAGGGACACGGTGATGGATGAGGAGATAATGGAGAGAGAAGAGGAGGCAGAACCTGACATTTCAAGAGTTTTGTTTATGTTTGGTTTCACTGCTTTTAGTCACATATCACATCATTGTGCCTATAGTTGAGATCTCTCTCAATTCTGAATGATTTTTGCAAAGTAAACACAATTTCCTGTCTGGAGATCAACCAGAGTTTATCTTACTTCTGCTTTTCATAGCTTTAAAGAAACGCCCTGGAGGTTAAGCCAATTTAGAGCCTACTGTATGCATTCCTTAACTTTATGAATTATTGGAGAAAATGTTTTTTTTATTATTATTATTATATTTTGCAAAGTTTTATGTAAGAATCAGAATCAGAAATACTTTGATCCCAGAGGGAAATTTCTGTTGTTACAGCTGCAACTGTTTAAATGAACATAAACCAAAACAAAATAAAAATACACTAAAGGTATAAAAAAGATAAAAACTAAGGAGATAATTTGGCTATAAAGGGTGCAGGAATTCCAGAAGTAGTCTCCACACATGTTCATTTACTGTAGATGAAAGAAATCACTGTGTAAGGTTTTAGTAATAGTAATTTTTTTTTTTAAGAAAATGCATCTGTCAGCTTTTATTCTGAATTGCTCAACCATATCTGCAGCAGGAATCTTTGCATTATCATGTCCGGTATGGTCAGGCTGAGTCAGCTTATGCAACCACCTCTCCTCCCTGTAACCTAATGCCATATTCACAGAGCGCGATCATTGTAAGCTGGGCTAATTACTTCACAGGTGCCTTCTCCCCTGTTGGGTGCTGTATGTCGCCCTGTTTGTCTGCTGCCATTGACAAACCTTTGTTTACTATAAACATGCCCCTGAGGTTTGTTATTACGTATGAGAGCTGCTGGTGTCTTGCTGGTGTTTTCATGATGCAACTGTAATAGTACTGTGCTCCTTGAGTGTCATGTCAGCTTAAGTGTAAACTGTTAGTGACGCAAATATTTTCCTTGGAGATCTCAAAACGTCTGACAGCTCTTTAGGGCAGGGTTTTATTTAATTTAATTTATTTTTTTTTAATGATCCAAAGCATAATTGTCTCTGGATAATTAAAGAAAATTGTTTCAACCCCTAAAGATAATAATCCTGACAGCATTACACAGTCTTAAATGCATCTCCCATTATGTGAGATGCATTTATCCGAGAGGATGAAACCATAGAAGCGAAAACACTCTCTCTGGGCACTGAAATGACTTCTCTGTGTCTGTGCGGTTTGGATATAGACTGTGTTGGTACATAATCCTTATTTATCTTCCTGCATATCTTTGTGTAGCTAACAACACAATCTGTAGCCAGCAATAGCTCTCAGTACAGTCTTAATGTGCCAGCCAGTGTGGTTAGCCTCTGAGAAGCTGGTCGAAGCAGTGATTATTATACCACCTCCCTCCTTCTCTCCATCTCTGTCTCTCAGTGGCCATTGGCGCTAGTAGCCCCTCAGTTTGAAGATAAGTAGCTGTAATAATTTTTCTGCCTTGCTTTAGCCTTGCACTTGGCCACTGATCACAGATCTGTAAGGGGCCAGCCATGTTAACATAATAAAACATACAGAGGCATTCAGGATTTAAAATTGTTTCCCAATTAGAGACACAGAGGTAGCACAGTGCTTCCACAATATGACACAAAACGCTGCTTGCACAACACAAAATACACAGATTTAGCATAACATTATGACCACACGTCTAATATTGTGTTAGTCCCCCTTTCGCTGCCTAAACAGCTCTCACCTGTTGAGGTATAGACCCCACTAGACCCCTGAAGGTGTGCTGTGGTATCCGGCATGAAGATGTTAGGAACAGATCCTTTCAAATTCATTGTTGTGTTCCTCAAACCACTCCTGAACCGTTTTTGCTTTGTGGCAGGGCGCATTATCCTGCTGAAAGAGGCATCCTGGTGCCAGGTGTTTCCCCCAGGTAAATGACCCACATTGCATTGCTCCGTGGTCCAGTTCTGATGCTCACATGCCCATTGTTGGTACTTTCATAGATGGCCAGGGGTCAGCATGGGCCCCCTGACTGGGTATTCTGACAACAAACTGTGTATTCGGACACCTTTCTATCAGAACCAGCATTAACTTTTTCTGCATTTTGAGCTACAGTAGCTTGTCTGTTGAATCAGACCACATGGGGCAGATTTCAGTGAGCCTTGGCTGCCCGTGACCCTGTGGCTGGTTCACCACTGTTCCTTCTTGGACGGCTTTTGATACTGACCACTGCAGATCGGGAACACCCCACAAGAACTGCACTTTTGAAGAACTCTGACCCAGACATCTAGCCATCACAGTTTGGCCCTGCTTCTAACACATCAACTTTGAGGACAAAATGTTCGCTTGTTCCCTAATGTATCCCACCTACAAACAGGTACTATGATGAGGAGATAATAGGTAAATTAAAAACCAGCTGCTCCAAGGTGGAAAGAGGGGGGGGACCATTGTGGTACAGTTCTTAGCACCATTTTGACTAAAAGTTATTTTAAATCTTGACGTTGAAGTTTTAGCAGGTATTTTTGGCTGACAAACTCACTCCACCCCGTTTGTCTGTGAATCATGGTGTTAAGTGTCAGCCTCTTGGCAAATGCTGGTGTTTAGTTTTCATTTGTGAGTTTGCTGTGAAAACATGAGTTACTTCATCTTTGTCAGATACAAAGTTGCCATAATTGATTTCAGGTCATGCATGACCCCTCCCTTTGTTGTTATATTGTTTCCTAATAAATCTTTAACTGTGTGGATGCCAGAGGATACGCGACGTGCATTTTCAGAAAGCAAAGTTTGGATTGCCTTGTTGTACATGAAGGCGTGGTTGCAGAATTTGTACATTTCTGTGTAGATTTGGGATGAAAACAAACAGCTTTTGTCAAGTCTCTGTGACATGCATACTAAGAAAGGCACTTGGGTATGCGTACATGAAAAGTGTGTGTGTTTGAGAGCATGTGCCAAAGCCGTGTTTGCAGGACATCCTGATGGCACCTAAGTTCATATGGGAAAATTTACAGTAGAGAAGGCGTTAATTGAGGTCTAGCTTCATGCATGTTTATCACTGCTGATGGGCAAACAAAAGGTTTTGTTTGTTTTGACCTTGATGTTTACTGCTTATTAAGTATGTGTGTAAACAGCTGACATGTTTGTGTAAATGTTTGCGTGAGAGGTGGTGGGCTGAATTTGAACGTGGTTCATTGTGGATAGCTTTGTTTGGATAACACGGGCAATTGGCACAGGCTCTTGGGACTGAAACAATCATTGGTATCCTCTAATGAGGCTCATGCATGTAGACACAGATGACTCTTTTCCTCTTGCCTAACCTGTCGCAGTAAATGCTGGTAAAAATCACCTGGCATTCTTTTTTTTTTTTAAGAACACCAAAAGCAGTGCAGTTGGATAATAAACTCTTAAATCTTTAAATGAAACCTCCACCCTTGCCTAATTAAATCTAAGCCTAGCCCTTTTCATCTTTTCAGATTAAAGAACTTAACAGAAAAAAAAATTACTTCTAATGTCCAGCCTATAAACAAGTCCCTGCAAGCCTAGTGATACAATTAAACACGCACATATGTGCACAAGCAAAGCACCGGCAAGTCAGGCCTAGCCACACCCTTTCTTTTCTCCCATGCTGTCCCATTGGGTGGTGTCAAGTTTCTGTCCGCACTGAAAACCTGCCTAGTACCAAAGATGTCACTGGCCCATCACTGCAAATAACTGCAACTCCATCACCTCCTCATTGGCCACCGGGAATGCCAGGACATCCATGATAGGCTGGGGAACCCTTGCACTGGTTTCGTGTTATTGATTGCTGGCAGAGGGCCTGGCATGGTGCAAGGTGGTTCTCCTCACAGCAGTTATTGATCAGAGTAGACCGAATGGTGCACGTGAGGTTTTGATGTATAAATCAAGAGTTTATTTGATTGCATCACTGCATAGATTTTTTTTTTCAACCTTTTTTGACTTAAGGCTCTGGTTTGTCTTCTTTTTAACAAGTTTTACTTCAAAAATTTAATTTGCACTATTTAGAATGAATGAAGCAGTGTGCTAATGGTGTTTGATCACAGCATGTTTTATTCCAAGCTGCAGATCAATGCAAAGCAATCTTATGGGTTGTTTTTTTTTTCCACTGGTTTGCCTGATGTACTACTTTTTGTGTATAAGCTGCTGTGTTGTTTGCTTGTGGAGAACTAATCTGATTGTACCCCTAGCTGTTGCATGCCAAGCAGGGGTGTTGAAGCAGGGTATTGCCTTTCATTTATTTTCTCTTACTACACATCATGTCAGACCTTGTACTACCCTCACTGGATTATTCATATAAAGCAGATTAAATGATGCAGATTGCGTAAATCACAAGGGATGCAATGAAAACAGTGTCACTGTTTAGGCACATGGCCTGTCTGCTAACATTTTAACACCTTGACATGAGGTTTGAAGGGCGGATACCTGCGACCTTTTCCTTCAGAGTGCTGTGTCTAAACTTGAGTTTTTGAGGGTTGAGCGTGACAGATGCAGTGTGTGTAGTTTGAGAGGGCAAAAGTGTTACACATACACACACAGACAGACAGAGTAAAAGTGGAAACACAAACACGCACATGGATGTCAGCAAATCCTTGCTGCAAAATTCATGTTGCAGGGGGACTGCTTTTGCTCTCTGATGTTTGTATGGATTTATGTAAACACATTTTCTCCCTCCGCTGCATACTCTGATGCGCTGATGATCTCCAGCTTTCAAAATCTCAGACACATTTTATGTTTTGGTGTGTCCCTAATGCTCTTATCTAGTGTGTACAGCTATAAAAACAGACTTAAGTCCTGAGTGTACTAACATTACAGGCAACCACAAGCAGTACGAAGTGCAATGAGTGCAGCTGGCACGGCTATTGAGTCTGGGCATCTGATGTAACAAGTGTCCGTCTGTCTCATTTGGATCAAAGACAGCTGCTATTAAAGGAATTTAAAAATGATCTTTAAATAATTACAGTTTTAATATAAACGAATAATCTAGTGTTCTTCTATCCCTGTTCCCTTTCTGACTCCCTTCTGTTTTAGTGGACGTGAGTACAGCAGCGCTGCCCTCCACCGCCACAGCCATCCTTCCCATGGATCTGCGCGTAGTGGACCACGCTCACCACCACCAGCAGCAGCCACCCTTTGGCCTGGTTCCTCCGCCCCACCCCACACCGCCCACTTCCACAGCTTGTCCCACATCAACAGAGACAGGCCGTGGACCGGTCATTAGTAAGTCTCTGTTTATCTCGTGATATCCCAACCACTTTAACTACACCCGTCACTGTAGACGTGCTGAGTAATCAGGTCTTCAAAACCTTCTGCAGGCCAGCAGGAACAGCACCTGCAGCAGGAGCTGGTGGCTCTCAAACACAAGCAACAGCTCCAGAGGCAGTTACTCATCGCAGAGTTTCAGAGGCAACACGAACAGCTGTCACGACAACATGAAGTTCAGCTGCAGGAACATATCAAGGTGAGGTGGTGGGATGAAGATGGAGAGGAGTAAAGGTCCTCTCCTCCGTGTGTACGTGTGTGAAAACTAGATAGGGGGTGGGGCAGGGGTGTACTCAGCAAAAATACGCCTTGTGAAGGACAGAAGGAAACAAATGGCATGTGTACATTTAAGAGTGTGTGGTGGTGTAATTCGATCTAGTGGTGGTATTTCATGAGCAACGCACTCTGTTGCCTGGACCACTAAGAGTTAGGCTACAAAGATTGTCAGTTTGGGCTGCAACTACGTCTAATGGCGGTAGCTACCTCAGTGTCACCCACTGGTTTGTGAACTGTTTCGCTCTTGATGTTTTGAACCCAGATGTGATGAGCGAGGGATGAAGCCGATGTGAAGCCCCATGCTTACTGTCCAACGACTTGTCAATCACAGGTTGCAGGCCAGTGAGCATACCTTAGATAATCCAATATAAAATAAAATAACCAAAATGTATGAAAAGCATATTATTCAGTATCAACCAAAATGAGTGACTGAGCCCATAAATTCATCAGGAAATTGTTTACTGAGGTCAAGTCTGAGGGCTGCTTCCCCACAGACTCCTATAGGACCACAACCACAGCTATCACCCCCTTGTGGCAGTTAGAAATAATGTAGATTTAAGGCATTTCCATGGTGGCTTCACTTTTCAGACCTCAAAGCTGCACCCAGACTGATGGTATGTCCAAATAAATAAATAAGCCAGCTTTCAAAAGGGTTGTGAGGTATTGGCTGTACTGTACTGTATTTTACTGAAAGACAGTCATTTCAGCTTGCAGTCATTCTCCTTGTCCTTCTCTCGACCAGCACCAACAGGAGTTACTGGCACTCAAGCATCAACAAGAGCTGCTGGAGCACCACAGGAAGATGGAGCAACAACGTCACGAGGAGCAGCTGGAGAAGCAGCAGCGGGAACACAAACTCCACCAACTCAAAAACAAGGAGAGGGGACAAGAGAGTGAGTAGTAACTGCTAGAGAGAGTTATTTTTAAAGAAAGTGACCAAGAGTTATTTATCAAAAATGCGCACCGTGTTCTGATCAGAATGGCCAAAAATAGAATCAGTTCAGTCCGTGGATTTACCTTACAGTGGTTCAGAGGTGGTCTGGACAAAGCCTTAATGAAGCTGTTTTGTTTGACCGAGCGTGTATTCACTCTCCAGTGTGCTGCCAACATCTGCTGTACCTGCGCAGAAACACCGTGTCATATTATCACAGCAGGTGTCGGAGGAACTTGGCCCCTGCAGCCCCTCTGTCACAGCACCTGTAGTTATAGCACAGCAGTCAGAACAGCCTGACCTCACACATTCACCACAGGGAGTATCATAATAATAAGACAGCCAAGACAAGGTTAGAGGGGCGAGACATTGAAGAGAAAGGCATGTCATGACTTCAGTTTTTTTTTTCTTTTTTCTTTTTTTTTAGAGCCACACAAAATGACAGCAATAAAATTGAACCAGGCAATTTTCTCTCTTTTTTTTCATTTCCTTTAAACCTTTTTCCTCTCCCAACTTTGCTCTTGTATAATCTCCTTTGACCACCATTGCATCAATTATTTAATCACTGAACTCACCAATAACTGTGCTGAGAATTGGACACACAGAATTGCTACAACAGATCCAGAGCAAGCTGTGAATCTTTACAACGGCTACAAATTTATAGCCCCCCACCCCTTTTCCTCCTCAAAATATTCTAGTTATTCTCTCCAATAATGTGTTTATTTATTATTTTAGCGGTGCCAGGCTAATTGCTTTCCTAATTGCTACTACATTACTACATAAATAGGTCTTGTATGAATGACTTCACTTTCAATTTCCTTGTTGAATGACATTAAACTTGCCCCTTCAATGCCATTTCTTAACTGCACTTTACTAAATTGTTTATCCACTTATACTTACTCTGACTTGAATAGCTCTTGTAATAGAGGAATGATGCATTCTTCAATGCCGCTTTTTATATGCGTGCATTTTTCCGTCTTAAATGAACTGATTATATTTTGGATATGGCTGCAAACACAGTCTAACAGGAGAAAATTACTCATTTATTACTGTATTCAAACTGATAAACTACTAGAGTTTATTTGTGCACCCACTTTTAGAGACATTTTTTTTCCCCCAGTAATGCCCGTTTTTCTCAATCACCCTGCAACCGAGCAAAGTGAGCCTACAGTTTGACGTCTATGGAAAAAGCATTGGGTTGCAAACAGAGGAAGCTTTGTTAAGTACTGCACTAAATTGCATTGAAGGCAGTCTCATAAAAGCCAATTTGCTTCAGTGGCAAAGCAGACATACTGGGATGTCAGCACTTCCAGCTGCACCATGATTTAGGGAACATATATTAGCCGTTGTCATTTTCACACAGTGAATTTACCACTTCCGCTCTGAGGCTTGACACATCACCTGTTAGCACTCCCACTGTCACATTCTAATGAAAACACACCTCTGCTGTATTCCTCGCTTTCTGAAAGCACTCTTTTAAAGGCAGGCTTCCCTCAGTCTTCGTCTCTCCTTCCCTCTCACTCGTCTCTGTCTCCCTCCCTTGACAATTTGTTTGTTGCCCTGAGAGGAGGTTGGTAATTGAGTAGAGACCAGGAGCTGAGTGAAACCCGTGATGCACGTCTTCAAGGCAAGTTACATAGCACTGTTGTCGTCTCAGTGGGATTTCAGTGAAACTCTAATGCACGATTGTGCGCTCTGATTGTAGAACTTAGCAACCCATTATCTGTCAAAGTATGGATGGATGTTGTTATAATCTTCCTAGTAGTTTCACAGATTGGATAATACAGTAGAAGCTCATATAAGGCAAAAGGGATCTTTGTGTCTGTGTGGGAAGAACAGGGTTGTGCTGAAAAATGTACTTATGTTTGCTTGCTGTTCTCCTGGTCTCTGTGTTGCGGTGCAGGTGCAGTCGCCAGTACAGAGGTAAAGATGCGACTTCAGGAATTTGTTCTGAACAAAAAGAAAGCCTTGGCTCAGCGAAACCTAAACCACTGTCTGCCCAGCGACCCACGCTACTGGTATGGGTGAGTGTCATCTGAGTGCCCGTGTGTGTTTTGCAGTTAAGTCGCTGTCCTGCAGCAACTACGTGGCTATCTGTGGAGGAATTTCTGAATTTGTGTTTCAGATCTGAATGTAAGTAGTGAAGGTGAATTTCTGTGTATTTAGATGGCAACAGATTTGTAACTTTCACTGATTTATCACGGTTAATAGCTGTATTATCACAAAGAGGTTGCACATATTTGCTAATCTGACCCCATTCAGTCGGAAACTGATAGCAGACTGATTTGCATCAGCGAGTTCCGTCTTATTGCTGTTTTATCGCTGTTAGTTTGAAAAAACAAAACACAAAGTCAGTTTGAAGATAGCAGCTGGCTGCGAGTGGTCACAGGCACTGGTTTCCACCTTCGAACCAACCGTTTCAAAGGCAATGAGATTGCAAGTTCATTGCACATAGTCACAATACTTTAGGTCACGCTGTTCTGGCTAGTGTGACTGTACCATTGTGTATGGTGGTGCGGTGGTTACCGCTGTCGCAGCAGGAGGGTCCTGGGTTCAAATCCAGGCTGTGGCCTTTCTGTGTGGAGTTTTCATGTTCTCCTTTTGGCTCTGGCTTCCTTCCGAAGTCCAAAGACCTGCATGGGTTAAGCTAATTGGCAATGCTGGGATAGACTTCAGCCTCGCTGTAACGCTGAAACAGGATGCTGCGTTTTGGATTAGCGTATATGCAGCACTCTCCCCACCACCAGAATGCAACCATCAAGTGGATTAATGTAGACTAAGGCACATTGAAGTGAAAACACTTGGTCTTACTTTATGTTGAGCTCTTTTTTTTTTCCCTCACATTCAGTAACCTTAAAATTCAGAGCTATGAAATATCAGCATGTGTTATTTCTTGTACATTTAGGAGTCTTTGGGTTGCTGCCTTTTTCTTATCTACTCAGGAAAAAAAAATCCACACTAGGAAAAAATATCAAACATAAAAGCCATTGATGAGCAACATGAAAGTCTCTCATCATCATCCTGGCTTTGCAAACATGGCAAACCCCGTGGTGTTATGAACTCCTGTTGTGTAGGCGTCTGTCATTGATGTGCTTTTGTGTTCACATCAAGTTTCCAACATCAGCATTAGCCTGTCTGAGTCGAGCTACAGAGAAAATGTTGAAGCAATGAGGCTTTTTTTTTTCTGTCAGTGTTTGTTGTCAGTGATTGACAGCTAGCTCTCTTTGAGGTGTGTGCGTGTGTTTGAAGTGGGCAGAGAGAAAAGACAATAGCACCTCTCCCGTGCTTTAAATATTTGAAGAGGCTTTAAGCAGCCAAACATTTCTGCCAAGGCAGGAGATGTTAGAATAATCAGGAGAACTGTGCAAGCAGTCACTATATGTCCCACTTATCACCATTTCCCATTTCTTTAGGGGTCGACCCGTTGGCACTCTCCTCACCTCTTTCATATACATATTCTCTCTGTGTCTCGCCTGTGTCTCGGCACATTTTTAGCCAATCTTCAGCCTGTTTGCTGTCTCAAAATAAAATAAAAAGATAAAGCTTTCAGCTTTCAGGCTTTGTCCCTCTACTCTTTGCCTTTTTCTTCTTTCCACCCACATTGTTGTCCACACTCTGACGTGTCTAGCTGACTTTGGAGAGAAGACACAAGCTGTCTTTTAACTCCCCGTGTGTGTGTGTGTGGGTGTGTGAGCATCAAAAGTCAAATATAGTAATAGATTGAGCTTGGAAGATGTTATGTGTATGCAGCCAGCGCTTAGCCGCAGAGAATTACTTCATTCATGTTACATGTTACTCCCCCCCCCCTCCTTTTTTGCAGAAAAACCCAGCATAGCTCTTTGGACCAGAGCTCACCTCCCCAAACAGCACTGTCAGCATACAATCCACACCTGGGCACATATGACTCAAAAGATGACTTCCCTCTCCGCAAAACAGGTACAGAAGGTTTTGCTGACATATTGTTGATCGTTGACATTCCTCACACTTCCACGGTGCTGCACTGATCTTCCTTTTTCCTGATTTAGCAACTTGAAAGTTTTGTTTTATTGCGTGTCAAAGTCACGAACCACAGAAAGATTTACAGGAGCTCCTAAAATTCTTTAAAAAGACACCACAGAAGATGAACAAGAGTGGAGCCACTCTAAGTAGCCGAGAGTCTGATGTGAGGATTAATGCCACTCTGCGTGGTTAGTAGTCATTTAGCTTACCTTAGCTTTGCATAAAGACTTTAGTTTAGTATGCAAAGTCAGAGTAGAAATGACGACAATGGGCAAGTTGTCAGGCAACCAGCACAAACTCAGATTTAAAATCCGAAATGGTTCTGAAAAACATTTTTCAAGGTCTTAAAGTAAATGCGAGTGGAAATATTATTGTTTATGGCCAGCTGTTTGCTCATAGAGTTTCCTTTTAAAAACTCAGCTGGCTATTTGCCTGTTTTGCATTCTTTAATGCAGACTTCGACTCAGTCATTCCATCACATTTCTTCACAGATACCACGGATCAGTCATAGCACTCATAAAATGGCACTTGATTACCTTTATGAAATGTCCTAAAAAGAATGTAAAACCAAACCTTCCTGCCTTTTGGATGCATCAGATTGTGTCCATCTGTCCATATTAAGTACAGCCAAGCTGTGATTATTCACTTAGCGTCAGCAGCTGCTTTGGCGGTATCACTGGCTGCTTTCACAGCTGGAGGCCAAACTCTGTGTACTCTGCACTCTTGCCCACCTGCTGCGAGTTGGAGGCAGGAATGATTTTTCCTGGCACACAAACTCAGACTGCGAGTTTCAACTTTCAGGGACACTCAGTGTAATATAGGAATATTCCCCTGAGAAATATTCACAACTTAAAAATTTGTACTACTCACTGACACGAGGCGTAATGAGCAGTTAATGATATGAGAGTGCACATGCTAAGACATCTTTAAGATAAATGCTTTGAAGTATTTGGCAATATATGTGTGCACTGTGAGCACTGTGAGCAATTGCATATAGACATACACGCACACACACATGGCTTTTGAGGAACTGTTGTGTCAATAGTGAGCAGAGCGTAGATCAGATTAGACTGACTGACGTGAATATGTGAACTCTGTTCAGAGGAAGTGAGCAACAGCGGTTTCCACAGTTGTGCGCTCCTCTGACGACTGGAGCTGTCACACATGACGTTTTTGCCCTTTTATGATCATTGAATGTGCATTAAAAATTATTTTTTGACTAGCCAGTTCAGGCAGACAGTATATTACAGAAGGGGTTCATTGTCCCAAGTATGAAGGGCTTTGTGGTAATGACTCTTAGAACACAGAAGGCTACTTTGAATGCTATGGCAGGAAGTCTGCAAGGCCTTCACGACAGAGGCAGACTTGTCATGCTGACCCCCTTTCTCCATTTCCCTTTCATACAAGATCACACACTGGCATTCCCATACCACACTTTGCACTAAATGCTGAACCATGCAGGATATCTGCATGCAATACAGAACTTTCCTTCTTTTATCCAATTCAGCTTTACATTTTGATGCTCCTTATCATTTGCATATTTCTGGTGTCTGTAGCCAGGAAGGTCTCCCTTACAGCTTACCTTTGAACCTCATAAGACTGGATAAGAACTGCCCTCCTTATTGTTCTTATCTAACCCCAGCTGCACACTGATTGCTGGACTGGATGGACGTTAGCACGTCTTACATATTAAACTGAACAAAAGACAAGTCAATCAAAATCAATACATGTAAAATCCTGTTTGTTTTTTTTAGATACAGCTAATGTCAGACTCAGTTTGCGATGTTGCTGGGATTTAAATTGGTTGTGCGTTTGCACTCGTGGCTTGCTCTGGTATGTTACAAGTGGCAGTAAAATAGCTGAAATGGAAAAATCACCACATTTTTCCACCCACCTTGCTCATATGCTACTCGGCTGTCACTGATTTTTAACAAGTGTACGTCCCCTGAGAAAGCCTTAGTGTTTGTAATCAAAGGGAAACTGTCAGTGAGCTGGTTGGTGTCTCATGCTCATATTTATTTTATGTGTCCACAGGAGATCTTTTTTTTTTTTTTGAATTATGGTTTTTAATCACACTTCTGTCTTTTTATGCCATAATATGGCTTTAGTGACGCTCTTAATCAAATTGATTAGCTTTATTTGTGTTTTATGTTTTGTGGAACACATGTAAATGAGACAAAGGCTTGTCTATACGTCTTTGTTTTTATGCCCATCTAATCCATTTATCTAATGTACATCCATATATGTTTCTCGGATGCTCTGTTGATGAGTTTCAGCAAACTGCCCTATTGATTTCCATAAATCTCCCTTCCTCCCTCTCTTTCCCTGGCACAGCAGCCTTACGCTCTTAGCTCGGGACTCGTATCTGTCAAAACAAATGAGCAGCTGATCAATATGTTTTGTATCTGAGAACCAGTTTCCCTGTCAACTCCCTATTGAAATATTAAATACCACATATACAGACATTTAATCTGAAATGTTACAATGGATATCTTCAAGTGTAAGAGATCGGACACAGATCTTGAGAGTTTTAATTGTCCTGTTCCGTGAGCAGGAAGTCACAAGCAAAGTGCAGTAAAGGGATGACGCAACAAAACCCATAATACACCAGTGTCCGTGTTAGCCATGTCTCATCAGGATTTTTTGAGGGTGTAATACAAGATATAAAATGTGCCTTAAATTCAGGTATAGCATAGTTTATTTTGCTAGTGTGCCATATCATCTTTTATCGTGCTTGGACTGTGGGTTGTGGAAACTAATTTTCTTCCTGATCAATAAGTGTCCCATCTGTTATCACAGCTACAAGGCCACAGAATACATAATGTAATCTTGTGTCTTGCTCTGGCCAAGAGATCATCTAAATTTAAAAACTTGATTTTCTTCTAGGTCGTAATCTTCATACAGTAGGGAGATAAGTTGTGCTGTAACACGGCAGGATGTCCATCTTTGCCAAAGGTTGCCTACAGTGTGCCCATATAGATCCAACAATAAGGAGCAAATAATTCCAGAGGTAAGAGAGAAATGGAGACTTGGACTAAGCCAGAAAAAGAAGGGCATGGATGGAGGTTAAGGAGGCAGAAAGGGCTGCAGTAAAATGCCGCCATCAGCAGAAAAAAACAGTCTGGGCCCTCTGCAGCGAGTGTGTTCGCACATGTGCATGCTGGTGTGCTTTTGCCCAGTCGGCATTAACACCCTTCAAAGTCACAGCGTCCTGAGGTGAACACCCCCATTGTGAATGGTGCCCAACAAAGGCATACCCCTGCTTCACCCTCCTTCCTTGTCTCTTTCACTGTCCCTCTAGCATCCTTCTAATCTCCAGTTTCTCCTTTGGTAGCGGTCACTCTTGAGCCACTCCCTTTATCTGTCCATATCCGTAATAACTCGGGACAACCCCCCCCCCAGTTATTAATGTATTAACACTCATAAACAATCAGTGGTGTATATATAGAATGGAAAGGCCCACCTAATTGCTTAGTTCACAGGTAGCCCTGCATTTTGTGCATTTAAGTACTTTTGATGGCGGTAGATCAGCAGAGTGGCTCATATCAGAAGAATAATAAACAGCACAAGCCAAATTTTCAACACAGTGGTTATTAAAGTATTAAAGAAGTTGTTAAAAAAAAAAATCATTGAATCATGTTTAAATCAGAGCCAGTGTCAGTCAGGTAAACTATTTATGTTGTTTTATTACAGCTGCAAACTCCGTCAGTGAGTGTCAACATTCATGCAAAGTGGCTGCAATAACACCAAATGCTTTTTGTATTAAATGGGAAATCCACAAAAGGTCAGCTTTAGTTCTGCTTTGTTTATTAAAGCATAGATTATTAAAACAGTGAAAGTCTAACATGCGGTTATTGTTTGTCAGTCGTCATCGTGACAGCGCTGAAAGAATGGTAATGTCCAAAATGTCAGGCTGTTACAGTTTAGCATGCAATAGACTAAAATAAAACTTTAATGCACTACGCTCCTACTCTCATAGGCTTCATTCTCCCAGGGTCTCCTCCAGTTAAACTAATGCATAGCGTTTAATCCTGACTCACCCGATCCCTCTTAACAAAGATTTTAGAAGAGTGCCCTCCACTAAGAAGATCTTTTTTTAAATAATTGACTTTCATAAGTTCTGCAGCACTGTTCCCCTTAAAATTGAGAGTGCATTTAAAAAAGTACTTGGACATTATCGATTCATGATAGTTTATCTCATCCCCACTGACCACAAGGTATAATGAAACTTGCACCTCTTTGAAGTACATTAAAACTTGGTGCATTATCCTACTTTGATTGGCATTCTAGGGGCCAGAGGGTTTGTAATGACCCAGAATGATTCTTCTACTGCAGAATAAATCTCCACAATACACAAAGAATCTCTTCCACTTGGCTGTACCAAACAGCCCCACCTCCTTCTCTGAGGCTAATGAACGTGTCATGGTCTATTTGATACTAGGTCAGGGGACGAGCATTGGGTCAACTCTTGGTCAGCCGTCCTGCTTTACCTAATTGAACGGAAGGAAGCCAATGGAGAAGGGAATAAAACTGCCTCTGTTTGGTATACTGTCTGCAACAGAGACACCGAAGCAACATTACGCAGAAAAGATCAGGCCCTGGTCCTGACATGAAAAGAATCCCATAATATACTGTATGCCTGCCTCTGACAAGCCTGTGCACTCATGTAGCACCTTCCCACGCTGCCAATCCAGAACAGGAGCATCCATTTACAGACAGAGCCACACATACTGTAGCTTACTAACCTAATTGAAAACATACACTGGCAGGTTTTTTTTTCTCATTTCTTTTATTTGTATTGAATTGGAAGTGTCTGGAAGCAAGCAGTGTTCATTAGCAGAGCGTGAAGGCAGTATCATTAAGCACGGGGTCAAGGAAGCTGCCATTTGGCTGCTTGCCTTGGTGTTGCACCGCTTCCCTGTGTCACACGACGATGGCAAACCTCAGCTCCCAAATATGTCGGCCAGTGCATACAGTGTAGCCTATAGGGACACGCTCATTAGCACCACTAAGTGCAAACAAACAAGCTCCCGGTTGTGTGACCCACAACTCTGAGGGCTAGACTACCAGTTTAGAGACTCTGTAATGTGTTACAGTATGTAAAATTTTCACAGCTACATTTTCAGTAGATTGTAGTCAACTGAGTTCTGTTTTCTTAAGTGCATAATCCTAGCTACAGCAGCAGCCTCCAACTCCATTTACTCTGGAAGAGGGTGTAAAACTTTGTGAAAGGAGATCCATACAGGTCAATGAGTCACTGAAGCTTACTTCTAACCATTGACGTCGATACTGAGGTGGTGAGCTGTTGAGGTTGCTTAACCTTTCTGTCAATAAGCACCGCTGGTAGCCTCTGTTAGCTGCTGTTAGCCTGCATGAGATGAGGAGGAAGAGGATGACTATTTTTTTAAGATGTCTATGGCATTGACTCTATCCTTCCCGTTTTCGCTTCTTCGGTGAAGGGGGTCCCCTTCTCAGGTGATAAAACATAGGTATGATGCTTCATGTTTTGGGTCTGAAGGTGCAGGCACAAATATAAATGTCCCTCCATGGCATTCGAATGCCTACAACTTCGCTCCTCCTCCTCCTTTGGTGTACCACATACGTATGTAAAACTCGATATTCAAAAATTGGGGGGGGAACATGGTGGGTTCCACAAAACCCCCACCTGCTCCTATGTATTTTTAATGGATTAATTATATTTATGAGCATGCGTCTATTTGCTGGAGGATGTAATTGCACACTAATTTGTGTATATTTATAAGTACAGTATCCTTTCTTTTCTATTAAATAACCTCAAAAAAATTACTGACTGTACCTTTAAGTCATTTGTGGGGCTAATTAATGGCTTAGTTTGAACACCTAACCCTGTTGAAGCTCATCTGGCACACATTACAAAGGGTGACACTTTAATTCTAATCTAAGTCAAAGAAAGTCAGATTTTTTTTTATATTAAGTATACTGTAATACTCTATAATACAATAATTATAAAGCACCTTGAGGTGACAGTTGTTGATTTGGGACTATATAAATAAAATTGAATTGAATTTAAAGGAAATGTATGGATGTTTGTTTCTTTTCAGCCTCTGAGCCCAACCTAAAGCTTCGCTCCCGACTAAAACAGAAGGTGACAGAGCGTCGCAGCAGCCCTCTGCTCCGTAGGAAAGATGGACCCATTGCTACTGCCAAGAAGCGTTCTCTAGACGTGGCTGGTAAGTACTCTTGTCACCTAATTTTATCTTTCATTTAAGGTGCTATTATGAATAGTAAAAAACAAACAAAAACAAAAGCAAAGAGCTATTTGCAATTAAGTGCAAAAGTTTATAATTTATTTTTTTATACATTGTGTCTACTGTAGAGTCTGCATGCAACAGTGCACCAGGCTCAGGTCCCAGTTCACCCAACAATGGCTCTGGTAACATCCCCACTGAGAATGGGGGAACAATCTGCAGCAGTCCAGGAGAGGTAAACATCATGGCATCTGTAATATGCACGTGTCTGTTTGGTATCTGTGTATCTCAAGAAATCCAGGATTTGCAGTGATAATTCATTTTAATAGAGGCCTCAGTCTGTGTGTATATTTAATTCATAGACTGTAAAAAGAAAGACTTGGTTATCATGGTGTCAACCATTGCTACCAAACTTGGTAAGCAACCATAAACTGTGCGAGTGCACTGCAGACAGATTACAGATTATTATTATTAAGTAACAAAAGAAGATCATACTTGAATTTCACCTTTCAGAGAAACCTGTCAGTTCGAGCAGCCATGCTTTTAGTTGTGTAGAACTCTGTAACAAGTTTAACTGGGCGACGGGGTCGGTGCTAGAGCACAAGGACTGCAGGGACAGCCAGCTTTGAGAGGAGAGGTATCCGGCTCAGCTCTTATTGCTGTTTCATTAAAGAAATAAATGGTGATAGAGGCCCAAATTCATAGTGTTGCTCATACACAATGTCCATCATATGTTCACAAAACAGTGACATTTAAAACAGTGCTCCAAGAATCAGTCCTAGGTATTATAATTATAAATCGTGAGTCATACAGGCTACACAGAAAACTCAAGAACAAATTTAAACTACATCACAAACTTTGTGTCCAAAGCAGGAAAGAGATTTTCTTAAGGTGCAAAAATGGTGAACTCACCACATACTGGGACAGTTGGACTCGCTGACTGGGATTGCAGAATCCTGTCAACACATTTTCACAGATTTTGCAATTTTCAAGTGAGATTCTGTTTTAAAGTGAGCTGCACATGCTGATAAACATCTTTTTAGTTCCGAAGAGACATGAGGGGTACTTCCAAAAGTCTGACTTGCATGGGCGCTTCAGTAGTTTTTTTTTCACTGGTTTCGGTATCCTCCTACATCATGCTAATCACCTCTGTTGCTTTGGCTCTTTAACTCTTTCACTATCAAACTCTGAGTAAATTTTACTTGTAAAAGTGCATCAGTAGACTTCAGTGACCTGTTTGGATGGGTCTGGAGCCTCACCCTATAGTGTTAGGGGAGATAAAAATATTCAGTCTCCATACAGTTGTCATAAAGGGGTCAAGTAGCCATGGAGACCAAAAGAGTTTGAAAAGTCTTGTGTTGTATCTAATACTGTTTCTTTGTATCTGCACTGTATTTACTTTAATGTTAATGTGGACGTCTCTACAGGCCTCCCTGCTTCAGAGGTTGGCAGCACGGGAAGGTTCAATTAGCCAGCTCTCTCTCTACACCTCTCCTTCTCTGCCCAACATCACCCTGGGCCTGCCAGCCACAGGTCCTGCTAGCACTGTGAGTCCATTTGATACAAAATATCACAGAATGAAACCATAAAATAGAACATTATTTATAATGAATCTTTTGTTGGCAAAACATGCATCAGACCTGGGGTTAAACAAGTGGTTGGGATAAGCACACAGAGATTAGAGTCTATGTGGAATTCAGCTCATTAGTTTTGTCATTGCTTTCATTTGCCTTTCCTTCTTTGCCCATCTTAATGCCTCTCTGTCTCATTTGACTCTTCTCTCTCTCCATCTGCCCGTCTCTTTCCTTCTCCCTGCTTGTGTCTCAATCTCTTTGCAGGTGGTATCAGGACACCAAGATGGTGAGAGTCATCTGGCATTGCCTGCGTTACAGCAGGGCATTTCACTGACCCCTCCTTTCCTGCACACTGCCCACCTGCCCTCCTACTTGGCATCTTCAGCATTGGACAGGGAGGGGCCCGGAGGGGGCACGGCTGGTCATAACCCCCTCCTCCAACACATGGTATTGCTGGAGCAGAGCCACAGTCCAATGGGTCAGTTTTCACTGCAACATTTGCAATATTTTTCCTTTTTCTCTTGTTGAGACAGTGGATGAGTTTGAATTATTGATACTGTGTGGTTCACCAAAAGAATTTAAAGCCCAAATATTTTACTGTTTCTGATCTGAGCTTTAGGGATTACATTGTTTGTTCCCAGCTGCACCAAAATTAAAACTGGAAATATTATGTACATACGGTTCAAGATCATAATGCTTTGGACAGTTTAGACTTTTTAGAGAGCATCATTGGGGGGGGAATTGTCAATGATTGTCAACAAATGAATAAATAAAATGATTTCTTTTAACTTTATTTGCACTGTATTTGTGCAATGACCTCATAATTCATTCTGTACTGATGCAATCTGGGATCCCATTGGCTATTGTCTGCTGAATCTGGCCTCTGAGGATGAAGGCCAATATTTTAAGAAGGCCACCCATGAAGCTAGCATATATCCGGACCAAGACTTCCTGTTCCCTCTGCTGCTCATTGTTTATGAATGGAGATGAATTAAAAAAAAAAAACTAATAAAAAAGCTAAATAGCTGTCAAAGGATACAGTTTGGCAAAATCAATCCTCCTCTTGGTGTTAATATTGTTTATCTACATACAGCCTGCTCAGATGTGATTGATCAGTAGTACTCTGGCTACAAACGGAAACCAGAAAGCTGAACGTGTCACTTTCCACACACTTACGGTACATTTTTAATGCATAATTTATTATACATTCTCCAATGCTTTTTATATCTGTGAGCTAAGTTTGGAACATAATCGCAGTAATAAGTTTAGCAAATCTGCTACCCATGGTAGTTCTTCGCTTTTTAGTTTAAGGGCAGTTCTGGACCACCACGCAGAGCATGACGGGGGCTGTACGAACCAAACTACTTTAGTTTTCGAGTGTAGACACATGCAGCAAAATTCTCTGACATAATCTTATTTTAAAGTATCGTTTGAGGTAGAAAATGGCATGACCTGCACGGCATTGCAGCTAAAATTTAGAGGTAGTATCTCTGAATAAGAATTTTCATCCATCATGTGATGATGGCCCCTGTGGTTCCAGTTATGAAGTCTCCAGTCTCTTTTAAGCAGGTGAAATAAAATCACCTCAAATGATAATCTGTATGAATAATGGCTAGAATTACAGAAACAAGACCCACTCTGTAACCGCTCTGTGGTTTCTCTAGTTGGTCTGGGTGGGATACCACTGCCGTCGCCCTCAGTCTCCAAGCTTGTGCGGGGCCACCGTCCCCTGGGGAGAACCCAGTCGGCCCCTCTGCCCCAGCAGCAGTGTGGACAGGCCCAGGCCCTGCAGCAGTTGGTGGTCCAGCAGCAGCACCAGCAGTTCCTGGAGAAGCACAAGCAACTGTTCCAACAGCAGCAACAGCAGCACATCATCAACAAGGTATTTCTATGTGTGGATTTACACCATATTAAAAGTAACACTGAACAGCTGTGGTATTGCAGACAGCTGTATGTATGTGCATATATCTACAACTATGCCTAAGTTTGTGTGTGTGTATGTGTAGGAGTGTTTGTCCAGCTACACGACACTGACTTGGTTACTGTCTCTGAATCATTTCTTTTCTCCAAGAGATGGATGAATGAGCCTCCAATCAGCAGGTCTTTTAGCTTTTTTTTTTTTTTGTTCGCGTGTCCCTGCTTCTCACTGTCACCCTGGCAACTGTGCACTAGAGGAAGCTGCTTCCATATATGCTCACACAGGAAATGTGACTCATTGCATCATTGTTGAAATGTGTGTGTGTGTGTGTGTGTGTGTGTGTGTGTGTGTGTGTGTGTGTGTAAGCTTATGTTGGGAGTTGCACCGTGTGTGCTGAAATTCCTCAGGTGTAAATCAAATATTTTATTTATGCTTTTTCAGATTTTCTGTCATATATTTAACAGTGTCAGATGGTCATATTAAATGTGGCCAAAGGTTGTAATAATAAGGTAAACACTTTTAAAAGTAATCCATGTGACCCAAAAGCTCAGTTCATCTGCTCCAGTCATAGCAAAACAGGTGTTTTCCACTTCAGTTTGTATTGTAATGCATTTCCCACACTTACAGTGGCAGGTAGAGCTTTATTTAAAATAATATATATATATATATATATATATATATATATATATATATATATATATATATATATATATATATATATATAAATTGTTAATAAAGAGACTAAATCAATGGTTGTGTTACATAATAAGCAAGCAATGAGTGTAATACTTACAAGAGACATGTATGTTCCAACTCTCACCTCTTATATTTCAGGATCAGGCTGGAACATGTATCTACATGTTTGGTTTTTTTTTCTTCTAGATAAATATTAGAAGTTATGTTGCTTAGTAGCTTAACAGTTTGTTTTTGGAACGTATGCACTGGCAAGAGGAGGAGGAGACGGTACTCGGAAGCACTGGCTTCAACAAAGCATGTCTATGAGAAGAAGGGCTTTTAAGGAGGGGGCGCTTAAAGAGACTGGAATTAAAATGGCTTGCTTCAGACAGTGAGGAACTGAGGGACTGCATATTAACCATTATAAGATTTAAAAAATATATAGATAGATATATATATAATTTTTTTTTTTTTTTTGAAACTGTCAATCACGTAAAGCTACTCTAGTGGAGTCCCTGAAAACACAAACGGAGATCCTGGGACAGAATATCTTTGACCCTCAAAGTCTGCAGTGCATAGACCTACAGTAAAAACATCTGCACGCTGTATTCAAAGCAGCCTACATGGTATTTCCAGGAGGAAATTTTTCAATATTGACGCACACATACAGACAGAAACTGCTGTCAAAATCAGTAAGATGCACCTCTTATTTTACATAATCTACCCCGTACTTTAAATATGTTGTCCGTGTATTCAAGATTCATTCCTTAATTCAGTGTACCAATTAAAAGATCACATGCACAAGATTGGATATTAACATATGCAGGGATATTTGCCTGCTTTGAGTATATTTTATGTTAAGTTAAATGTAAAAATCACACTGGTGCTCACAGTGGGGGGGGTAAACTTTGGTCCTTTCTCAAGCAAAACTTTTGCTGTAATATAATCCAGAAACATTAAAACATTTATAATGTCTGAAAATGCAGTCCACATGTGTAAAACCCTGTCATCTGCAGAATACCTACCTCTGTCCCAAGTTTTTGTTCGGATCACTAAGAATCAGCACCCGGCATTTGAGTTACACCCAGAACAACACATGTGCGTAAAAATGGAACAACTGTAAAGGCATCTAATGTTGTAGTGATTCATATTATTCCCATTAATTTATTTTAATTTATTAGCAGTTATAATAAGCATGCTCTGTGTGCTACATACATACATTTTCCAATCACTTCAATTCTTTTTTTAAATCATTAATAGGGTTTAATTGTGGCTGATGTCTTTGTAAAGTTTGCTTTATTTTCCTGTGCTGGTGGTTTCTTGAAGCCTTTTTTCCTCCTTCATTGCTTAAAGGGATGAAGGCTGTATCTTGTGTGTTCAGTGTGCATAGCAGGACTTTGTTAGATTTCATATACCAACTGCATTTTGCTGCCACCATTATCGCTTTTACAGCAGTGGATAACCTGGACTCATCACCTGGTTTCCACACATGCACATGATCCACTGATTAAATGAAAGGCATCCAGTGAGCGTTTCAGAAGGTGCAAGAGTTCAGTGACTAGATGAAGTTGTTACTGTGGAAAGATGCATGATAGAAATAGAATGGTGGCCATCTAGTTAACATTCTGTGTTGCTTTAAAAGGCTTTAATGACAGCTTTAACTTTAATGATCTGGCCTTTTTCAGCATGAAATGTAACCTGAGTCCATTACTCTAAATATCACGAGGGGACACCTGCAGAGCTAAACTTGACACTTTAGACCACAACAAGAAAATGCTTTGACATGTGATGATCTCCAAGTGGAATTGTTTCTGAGTGTTAATCTAGTCCTAAGTATTACATTACCAAAGTAATACACAGGACTAGATTGATTTACTGAATGGTGTAATCCTTCTCTGGTTAGTGTATGACATCTTATCCAGATATTTTTGTGACTGTAATTATAAAATTAACTGCAAAGCAGGATTATGACAGTACTATTTTAGGTATCCATTCATTTCCTGTTTAATGTTTTCTAATATTACTGCACCATGGAAATCACTGGAGATGTATCCCCAGCAGTCCCACTCTTCCAGAAGAAAAGTCCCTAGTTACTCATTGCCTTTGTTTTATCTTTGCTGCCTAAGGAACAGACTTAATGAGGAATTTATCATTATCCCCAGGAAATATTGATTGCTGCAAGCTGGTTTTGAAAATCTGTCATGCACTTTCTGTTTGACATGGGAAAATACAAGAGTTGAGACAGCAGTATGATTTGAATATGTTTGAAGCGATGCATGTAACGGCCACCATTACATTTTTATCAGTGTTACTGACTGTTATGTAGAAATATCCCTTTGGCACTCTGAGTTGTTTCATTTACCCTTTTCACCCTTGGAGATATCTACCACTTGACTCATCAGCAGCCTTCCTTCCCTTCCTTATTTGCATCTATTAGTCAAGTCAGCAGGGAAAAGAGGTCTTCCTGACCCCCCCCCCCCCCCACACACACACACAAAAGGAAAAAGGCAGAAAGAAAGAAATTAAAGAATTTTGAAATGGTTCCAACCTGAGCCTGTTGTCTGTCATTAATTACCCCAGACAGCTATGGCAGCACTGCTGCATACTCACTCACACAACAATACTGTTGTGTAAGTGTGTGTGTATGTGTGTTTGAGAGAGAAAATAAATGCACAGAGTCAGAGTGTGTCAAGTGTCTGTGTATACCACCACCCCCTTCTCCCTCTTCCGGCTGATTTAACAGGCTTATTTAGTGTCTATCCCCCTCATGGTTCATATCCCAGCCACTATTTCCTCTGTAAAAAAAACGAAGGGTTAGAAAGAGGGAAAGAAAGCAAAACAAGAGAGAAAGGAAGAGAGTATCGGTGTGGAAGGAGTGGATGAGTGTTTTGAATTTGTTTGGAGAAAGAGGGACTGGGATGAGGCAAGAGCCTGCTCACTCTGACGTCAATGGACTGTTCCCTGGGAAATATGCCAGCCGTGTGTGTGTGTTCCAAGCACAAACAGTGGTCCTGTCCAGTCATGACCTGCACATCAAGGTTGAGGTCTTTGACGACAGGGACAAGGGCAGCTGCCAAAACAAGATTATTACAATCCCCCTTCTACAGTACTTCCACTCTTTCCTCCGTGTCCTTTGCTCAGCTTTTCTTTTCTCTTACAGGTTCAGACACAGTGAACTTGGATATAAAAATCATAGATAGTCCAAGAGGTTATGTCATTAGGTTTTAAAACAAACAAGTAGCCTATCAGAGTCTAGAGTACAGACCCGGTTTATTTCTGTGTGCGCAAAAAGTTAAAGGACCTGGCTAATGTTAGTTTTTGGTGGGTTTATCTGAGGTCACTTTTGTTATCTTTGTACTCAGACTGATCGGACAGTTATTTTTGGAATGAAAAATATCTTTACTGTAGTTGTTAAATTGGGGCATGTTGTCCCTGATGTTTCCCTTCATGCTGTTGAAACTATCCTTATCTTTTTGTTCTTACTGGTTTCTGTTTTTTTTTTTCTTCTATTTTTTGGAACATCTTTCTGTTACTTGCTCTTAACTCCCTAATCTTGGCCTGACATTATATGAACACTTTTTATCTCAGAGTGTTCCAGGTTTTTTCTTAAACCTTCTTAACACAGTCAAAGAATTGCGTCCAAAATCTGACCTGACCGGTTCTTTTTGTCATCTAGATAATGTCCAAGCCCAGCGACCAGGCCTCAGCTGGAGGCCCGGGTGCCTCGGGCCCAGGAAGGCAGCACCAGAGTCACCCAGAGGAGACAGAAGAGGAGCTTAGGGAGCACCAGGCGCTCTCCTCTTCATCATCGTCCTCCTCTTATACCTCTGTGCAAGAGACAGGGTTGCTACGCGGGCTGGTCATCAAGCAGGAGCCTCCAGATCCTCAGGAGCAGGAAGAGAGGGAGCAAAGGGAGAGACAGACTGAGCAGGACTTCCTGTTCAGACAGGTGAGCATGAATGGTGTGGACTGTTTTTTTTTTTTAAAGGTACCCATTGGATTGAGAAGAAGGTGGAGGAGGACAGGGAGTTAAAAAGGGAATGATGGAAACTGTGTGGAGGTTGACTGGGCGTGAAATTGGAGTCTGTTAAATGCAGATTCCACTAGTCTGCTTTTCAGAAACGCCGCTGTAAAAATAAGAAGAAGGGAGAAGCTTTCCTTCTTTTTCTTTTTACTTGCAGGCATCCGAAAGTAGCATCAGAATTATCTGTTTGACATGACGTCTTCGTATATACAGTGTGGATTCTTTCATTTGCACATATTATAGTAATTAGTAAGTAGTGTCCTAGCTGGTGGAACAACAGACTGATAGCAGTTACAGATGGAGCTTCTTGTAACTGACTGAAACATTACACCCCACATTTCTTTGATCTGCCTTTCTTCCCGACTGGACTGACTACCCAACCCACTTCCAGCATAAGATGTGACTAAATATCCTCGAAATTAGTCCATAACACAACTTCATGTGTGCATTCACATGGAAGTATTTTATATAAATGCTGTAAGCAACACACAAAACTCCATTACACATGGATTCATAGAGCACAGCCTCTCTGTGGCCACATCCATACACGATTGAGACACCATGTCCTCAATATGTCCAGCCCATCCCTGCTGTCCGCTCAGCTAAATTCAATCAGGCACTCCTCTCTCTGTCACCATGGCGCCCATAGTGTAGACGGACACACCCACTGAGCAGAACAACACGACTGCTTAGTGAGCAGTGAAATATTTTAATGCAAGTGCATACAGATAATTATATGAAACATGTGAAATAAAAGCAGAAACAATTCAATGTCTCCAATAACTAAATACTAACCTTTCTCTTTTTGTAACTAGTTTGATGTCATAATTGTCCTTCCTCTGTGTTCACATAAAGCGCTATGGTTAGCAATATGCCAATAAAAAAAAAAAATTTATTCAACTTTGAAACAAATGGTTCGCTGCGGTGCAACAGAATATCTATATGGAAGCCAGTTAAATTGTACAGTGTAGCAACTTGGACCATGTTAGTATTTGGTGCCATCTTCTGGCTTGACAAATATATTGCAGCCCAGCTGTCAGCTGAATATTACACTGTCTGTGTTCACAAGCAGCAGGCTCTACTCTTAGAGCAGCAGCGGATACACCAGTTGAGGAACTACCAAGCCTCGATGGAAGCAGCTGGGCTATCGGCCAGTTTTGCTGGACATCGGCCTCTCTCCAGGGCTCAGTCATCTCCAGCTTCTGCCTCCTTCCCCATGGTAGTACAGGAGCCGGCAGCCAAGCCGCGATTTACTACAGGTCTGGTGAACTATGTAATTACATCCTTACATATACACACACCGCAGATAAAATTAAGTTATGCCTTTTATTGTCACGAACACTACATTAATCAAAAACAATAGCAAAAGAGTGATGTGGAAACATTAGTTTCATTCTGCTTATGTAACCTTCAGGTTAGAGGAAGACTTTTCCTGGAAAAACACAGTGTGGTGATCCAACACAGAGTAGCTGTGTATATGCATAGGGTTTAAACATCAAAGAACTCCAAGTTACTCTCTTTTAAAGCTCTAAAAATCCTTTATTCATAATAATAATCATTTATACGTAACCTAAAAAGGATTTTTGCTTATTCACCTCGCAGAACGATAGCATTTCTCTGGACTGTTTCCACGTGGCCTGATGTTTTTGAAGAAGCAGGTGCAATAGTTTTGGTTCACACCGTGTTTTATGGTGTGATTATAAAAAAAAATCTCATTGTGGCAGCTGTTTCTATCCTTGTTGTCAGGGATGCGTAATCACCCATGTGTGCATGTGTGTGCGTGGTGGTGTGTGAATTTTCCAGGTCTAGTGTATGAGTCTTTGATGCAGAAGCACCAGTGCATATGTGGCAGCACTACCAGTCATCCGGAGCACGCCGGCCGCATTCAGAGTATCTGGTCCCGACTGCAGGAAACAGGCCTCAGGGCGCACTGTGAGGTAGGGGCAAAGTTAGACTTGAACAAAGAGGTGACACCTGATGGCTCCATGGATAAACGTGTTTTAATCAGCAATGAATGCCACATAATATACAAAGGTAGAGAATCATAGCTGATCTTTCTGTACATATTTGGAAAGCAAATGGTAATTGGACTGACATTTATGTAGTCGTCTTCTGGTTTTATTGACCACACTAAGTGCTTTACATTAGAAGCCGCATTCATATATTTTTCCTCACATTCATAATGCACTTTTCTGTCTCTCACACACACACACACACACACACACAAACCTTCTAACATCATGAGGTGCACTGTGGACAATGAGGGTTCATCCATCCATCCATCCTTTTCAGGGTTGTGGAGGGTGCTGGAGCCTATCCCAGCTGTCACAGGGGAAGAGGCAGTATCAAAAAATAAGTAATCAAAAAAATCAGCATATTGATTGTTAGGTATTTCACTGCATAATGCTTAAAATAGTTAAGTATAATGGGAAACTGTTTAAAATATCAGTGCCTGTGTTATTGTCTTTCTTTTTCTAAGCGTTCATTTGTGTGCATTGGGTATTACAGTGATAGTGATCTATTGAATTCCATTAGTGCAGGCTTTTGTCATATCCAGAAGGAGGCAGTGTTAATGCATTTCTTTTGACGCCTGGCCTTTTAGTCAAAAACCACACTCTTACGTTGAGGTTTGGAAAATGATCTAATATTAAACTGTCTTAGTGACACCACTGGGACACCCCGGATATATTATTTCTTCGGAATAACAGGAAATTGTATTGTGAATTTCTCACAGTGTACTTAAATTCTTGCAGAACTCAACTCTGTTACCGAGTTTTTTGGGTGACAGTGACTGAGAGTTTGAATGTGGAATATGAAAACTTTATTAAAAGTTACATATTTATCTTTTTTCTCTGTTTTCAGTGTATTCGTGGGAGGAAGGCCTCATTGGAGGAGTTACAAACAGTCCACTCTGAAGCCCACGTCATGCTATATGGAACTAACCCACTGCGGCAGAAACTAGAGTGTAAGGCTTGCTTCCACCACGCGTATTCAGATACACACTTCTTCTAGCTGGGCATGTTCACTTCATGGATCTGCAGTGTCAGTTTAAAGGAATCTCCCTTAATGCTTAAACCATATCATAACAAAAGGTCCCTTCTAATAAAGCCCTTGGAGGTGTTATGATAAGACAAAGACCTGCTAAAGCTGTTAAACTATAAGTCCCACAAGCTGCTCAGTCACTTAGGTCTGGCCTTAAAGTGCAGGTGTAGCAAAGTAGTTTGTGTGTCTGTGTGAGTATATGTGAAAAAAACCAAAGGGGCAAACCCCAGTGGTGATCTTGGCTTTCATTCCAGTGGAGACATAAATTCCTCTTATTATTACTGCTTACACAGGAGTATTACCAGATACTCCTGTGTGAGATTCGGTGTACAAGTGGGATTGCCTACAGTAAGAATTAGAGTAAAAGAATAAACCACAAAGGTGGCAGTTAATCAGGGATTTAAGTATTTAAAGTATTCACACTATATTAAATATCTGTCAGGATGACTTCTTTTTTTTTTAAGTTGCACTGTTGCACAAATGCATTAATAAGCAAGTTAGGGGGTGGCAAAGTGAGACTTGGACCCTTCACCTTGGTAATGTGAGTGCTGCATTTTGCCCTCTAGGCTTCAGGGGTGTGCTTTGCTACTCGTGAAATTTAGAGTGCTGCAGTTGTCCACATTGGATTAGGACTATTTTAATATTTTGGGGGGCGTTTTTTTTTTTCTTCTTCTTCTTCATAGTTCTTAAAAGCACATGTTAAACAGTCTGATTTAATTGCAAAAGAAAACAGAAGTAAAAGAGTATGCTGACTAAAGAGTTAAAGTTGTGTTGCTGAGAGGAAATTTAAATTGTAGTATGCATTTGAAAAGAGTCGCATCACGTTAGTCGGCTTAGTTTGTTTTCAGACACGTCAGACAACTGACGTTTATTGATTATTTTTTTTCTCCTCCAGTGACAAAACAGACCCCTTTGGCCAAATCTAGATTTTCCCTGACGAGGGGCTTGATTGGGAGGTCAATGAGATACTTCTTTTTTTCCTTCACCTCACCCAATTAAAAATGCCCTTGTTCACTGTTGCTGTTAGATAAGGTCGTAAAGTCAAATGCTCAGTTTTAGGGGTGCCTGTGAGTCCACAATGCAACCTCTTCCTTTGGTAACCCTTCACTTTTTCTTTCTCTCTTTCTAATTTCTCACTCCATTTCCTTCTCTTTCAGGTTCGGTAAATCCCATGTTTGAGAGGTTACCATGTGGAGGCATAGGGGTAAGTCACTTACTTTCTCTTTGTTAGTTTGTGCTCAAGTCATCCTCCAAATATTCACTGTCTAATTAAGCGTTTCTAATTTGTGTGCTTGATATTTCTTGGAAAAGGCCACTGTTAGTCATACCGGTTTATTCAGTGGAAAATTGTTGTAATAGGCTGTTGTGTTTTTATAACACTGTTAATCTAATCAATACCCATCTGGCACTGCTCCATCAGACTCTGGAATGAAGCAAATAAGCATAGTTTCAGCCTTATCAAATACTAGTATAATAAGTGTCTCCTTCGCCCACTCTTTCTGCCCCCTGCCTAAATAATGGTCCCATTTGTTCTTGTTCCACCAAACAAACACACACACACACAGCCTTAACACACTCGCACGCAGGCACACACACAAACACCACCCCTCAAGGACCAGAGGCAACAAAAGCTGTTGCTCGCCTTTCCGCCGTGTCAGTAATTATAACCAGATGTTACGAGCTCTGTGTGTGTGTGTGTGTGTGTGTGTGTGTGTGTGTGTGTGTGTGTGTGTGTGTGGCAGTGGGTATGATTTTGTTTGTGTGCATAACAGTGTGTTTGGGGATGTTTGTGTGCTAAGACAATGATTTTGATGGCTGCTTCAAGTTGGAAGTGCTAATGTATCTGGAAACAGATACATTAGAACCGTTGTGCACCTTTATGCGTGTGCATGCTTTTTTTGTTGTTGTCTTCACGATATTGAGCATTTGCAAAGACTATTACACACCTACCTTGCCATCTGCTTGTTCTTTCTACATCGTTCCTCATGTCCTCATGTCTCTGTTTCCTTTTCTCTCTCTGTCTTTTTCTACTTTTCTTGCCTCCTTTGGGGCTACCACTGCTGTGTGGTGGGAACAAGAAGAGCCTGAGCTCTGCACTGCTCCGTTCTGCTCTTTATAATGGCAAATGGGACTAAATTGTTGTTTTCCTGTCATACACACACATACAAGTCATGCGCACACACACACACACACACACACACACACACTGAAGGCTAGCAGAGGAAGGGGGTTAAATTAGGCTGTCAGCCTGTGGAGAACCATCATTCTGTCATACCAGCACGTTCCCGCTATTTTCTGCCTCTAACGCACAAACACACACACACACTCGCACGTACACACTCACGCACACCACTTCCCTTTCACTTTTTTCCTGACTAGCTTGTGTCCCACTCTTGGCTCGAGGCAAAACTAAACATCAACATGGGAAATAATAAACCACTCATGGTGCTTTAGAACAGCATCTGTTTGTGCTCATTAACCTGACTTGTATATATGATTCAGTTTCCCATTCACTCACTCACTTGACTCTTGATTTGCTCACTCGCTCAGTCATTGACTCGGCTACTACATACTGTCATCCACTTATACCCCGTTTCTCTCTCTTCACATTTGGTTCCATTAGTCACTCATCAACAATGCACTCCATACCTCCTCGCTCCCTCCTTTTTTTTTTTCTTTTTTTTTTAGTATCTTTAGTCTATGTTGAACACTCCACAGTTTCATTTCATGACAAATTCTTTCTTGGCACGACTTTAAAAGAGCCCCTTTTCTTCTCTGTGGATGTTATTATGGAGTGATCATCCGGCCTTGATCAGTTTCGTCACTGGAGACCAGAGGAGAAGGGGGCGGCTGGCTGAAAAGCTGTCGGCTCACTTAGCTCACTGACTGGTTGAAGGATTGAGGAGCTGACTGGGTGGCTAAGGTTAATGTTCCACTCGGTCAGTCGACTGACTGAAAGGCCGTCGGCGTGGATGAAACGGGGAGTGACTGGCAGGTTAAAGTTAACATATTCAAAGACTCCCAGGTTTACATCAGAAAGCCTCGCTCAGAGCTCTGGCATCAGCCGCTCTGCACATGTGTGTAGGGTTCAAAACACACTGACACACAGGCCATTTTCTTCTTTTCCTCTGCCAGCTTCTTCTCTCTGTGTTTATCTGCCTGCAGTATCTGCCATGCCTGATGGAGGGTGTGTATATTATCCTGTGCGCGGCCCTCTGAGTACAATCAATCACGTGGAGTATTGTGGTCTATTTGGCTTGTATGCATTTATGTACATGTGTGTGGAGGTACTGTAGTGATTTGGACTCGGGGGTGGGTGGGGGGGTTGGGTGGTCGTGTCTCAGCATTAATCAGGCTTGACCACTGAATGGTTGCCCTGTGTCTAAGCACATAGGCACGCACACACACACACACACACACACACACACAGTGTTTTTTTGTTAGTCAAAAATGAAATAAATGCATGCAGTATTTTTCTTTTGCTTCACATTCTATATCTAAAACTTTGATTTTGTCTCCAGTGTATTCAGATTTTCTACATTCTCTGTCCTGTAACATTTGTAACCAGATAAATTATGTAAATGGAATGAATCTATCACACTTGAAGATATCCGTAAATTTATTGTGTGCTGTGGGTTTTATTTATATATCTATATATTTATTTATCTATGCTTTAACCTTTAAATTGACACAAACTTGCAGCTTGTATCATTACTACCTAATCTGTTTCCATCATATTATACTGCATTCTTTGATTGTTCTGTGACGTGCAAAGTTTCAGCATCACATCTTTATGGCTAAAAGGGATTTTTTTTTTTTTTTCAAAGTCTGTTGTGCTATATGTGCGCATTGTCTGTGTGATTAATCTTCTAATTATGTCTCAGTGCCTCATAGTTTTTCTCTCTATTGTTTTCTCTCAGTGAATACGTTTTCCAGCCCTTCCTGCACTGCTGCAGACCAACTTTCAAAGAGTAACTTTAATGCTGTGAAATGACACAAGCTAAATGATTTCAAATGTGCTCAGTTTTACGATTTCAGTCTCACTGAAGTGCTGTCAGTAACACCAGCAAAAAATAGATAAGTGGGAAAACAGTATGAAGTTGCATATTTAGGCTTCCCTTTGAAAATGTTATTTAAACAATACAAGGCTTCATGTGTATTTGTGTGTGTTGGCAGGTGGACAGCGACACCATTTGGAACGAAGTCCATTCATCCAGCGCAGCACGTCTGGCTGTCGGCTCTGTGGTGGAGCTCGTCTTCAAAGTAGCATCAGGAGAACTGAAGGTTGGTTTGGATTCTCCGTGGAGTTCAATTAGTCATAGTTGTTTGTTGGGTTACAGTATATTTTTAAGCATTGGAATGCAATGTGTTTGTCATGTCTTGTGGCCTTTAGGTGTGGGTATATGTGTGTATTTATTAACCTTTTAATGCTATGCGAAACCTAACTCTTATGGACTCTGCGATATAATTTCTCCCATTGAACTTTAAGGGGTTTGATTTTAATATCCTTGTTAAAGTCTTACTGCTGTGTTCCATTTTCTACCTGAGTTCCAGTCACATAGCCTTACAGACAGAACAAGGCCCAGCACAAAGAGATGAATGTTTCACGTCACCTCTGGTAATGTGCTATCCATCCATGCTTTCAAGCACCTAAAGAAATAAAGGAAACCTTCTTCCAGAACAAACTTTAGCACCTCCCAGACAGACATCCCCACCCCATCATGCCTTTCCCCTTTCCAGCCAGACTTCGTGAGTCTGTGGCAGTGGCTGCTTACTGTTTGAACCCAGCAGGGAGACCCGGTGCACAGGCACCACAAGCGCCAGCAGTCCCCACTAATAGGCCCCTTTTATAAGTGTTACACCAAAACCACCTGCAGAGCAGCCCTTGCACTTAGCGTTAGCTTTGCACTGGCATACCACACAGACTCCTGATGAGACAGTAGCACACCATGCTAATACCCGCCCAGGTTTTGGCTGTGTTTGCTACGGTGGGCGTGATTAGTTCTTTTCATGCAGCACTTTGCGCGATTAACAACAACAACACAATTTCGATTTGAGGGATTTCTTGATTAAACTTCGCAGGTGTCAGATTAACCAGATCTTAACACACACAACTGCTTGTGCATGCACACACACACTCACACATACATGCTTACACACATGCAGATGGTTCTCTGAGGATCCTTCACAGCCAAATGACCAAATTCCACCTGCACCAACAACTCCATGAACTCCACAGAAAGCCATAAATCTACTCAAGGCGTGCACACACACACATATATACACACACATTTCTGTCACTGCATCTGCTACTTTCTGTTTCTCTCCACGTCTGCTTTGATTTAATAACCTTTTCTTTGTATAGAGAAGCTTCGTTCACTTGCATACATATGGAATTATACAGAGTTTTTTAACCGTGTGTCAAGAAACCAGCTGAGGCAGTTGTCGCTACAGTAATCTTCCGGCTGGCTGCTAATCCGCTGCAGCTGACTCAACATCATTAGTCCAGTTTGCGATCGCTCTACATAAGCTCAAACATCTATCTAATGTCCCCACATTGCACTGGGACCCTCCAAAAACAATTGCTTGGAGTGCTGCCTTGAAATAGCTCCTCTTAACTGACTCATTGTTTCTGTGTGTACATGCAAGTATTTTCAGTGAGAGAAACTAACAATATAAGGTTCTTTAGAATAGAAAAATATATTTTACTATTTATTTATGTGCTTATTTATTTATGCATTTACAGGGTAAATAGTGAAGCTGGGAAAATATTGTATTCATTGTATAGTCTAGTTGTGTTAGCACTTTCACCTTACAGCACAAAGGTTCTGGGTTCAAGCCTGTTCTTTGTGGGGTTTGTGTGTTCTCCCTGTGCCCGTGTGGATTTCCTCCCACATTCCAAACACATTCTTTTTAGGTTAATTGCTGTTTTTTGGGGGGTTTCTTTCCTTCCAGTTGGCTGTAAGTGTGAATGTGAGAGTGTGTGGTTATGTGTCACTCTGTGTTAGCCCTGTGATGGATTGGACACCTGTCCAGGGGACCCCACGACGGACCATCACAGGGCTAATTCACCCTGTGTAGGCTGGGATAGGATCCCATTATCCCAAGTTCCTAAGTTATATAAGCGATTAGGAAACTGTCCAAATGGCCTCTCTATGGATTTCTTTGTGTGTGCTTTTGCATGTTGTAGTGGATTTCTGAAGACGAGGAAGAATTGTCACTGTTGTTTCACCCCCACAGTCCTTTAAAGAGAAAGCAAACTTTAAAATGCAGCGAGCAGGCATATCACGTTATCACCTGTTCTTCCTGACAGAATGGTTTTGCTATAGTTCGACCACCTGGACACCATGCTGAGGAGAGCACACCTATGTAAGTGAATAACAAATTTGTTGAAAAATTCCCTTCTGCATATATATTTTTTCTTGCATTCCCACTTTTTGCCTCACCCTCTTATATTCAGTGTTGTCGTCTCTTTTTCGATCTTCAGGGGTTTCTGTTATTTCAACTCGGTCGCCATAGCAGCCAAGCTTCTGCAGCAGAGGCTCAATGTCAGTAAAATCCTCATCGTGGATTGGGTGAGTTTCTCAGTGTGATGTTTGATACATTACAATATACCTGTATGCACAGGTACAGTATTGGACTGTATGTGGCAGAAGGTCCTGGCATAGTGCTGCATTGGTGGTTTGTAGGTCCAACACAGGACCACATCTACATGTTGTAAACATCTGCTCTCATTTTGGGCCACTGACAAAAGGTCGATCGGTAGAACAGCCAGTAATGTGGGCTAGCTACTCCTGTTTCTGATTGTGCTGTTGTTGGTCCTTCAGCTTGGCCTTTGCCATGAAGAAGGCAGATGTCAAATATACAAAGAATGTCTTAGTATTGGAGTGAAAGGAATGAAAACTGTCAACTGCAGCCATTCGCTGAGCTGTTAGGGCAGAGCTGAGGCTGAAAAGATAAAAGGAAAAAAAGAACAGAGTAAGGGAAAAACCAGCAGGATAAAGGTATGTTTCCATGAATAATTACATTTTAGTTATTATTCACTAACAATGTTAGGTAGCATCAAAAGAACATTCATTTTAATATTGTCTGTTTTTGAATTATGTCAAATAATGCAAATAAAAGGCTCATGTTAAATTTACTGTTATGTCCTTTTGCACATTTCAAAAACAATTAAAACGGTTAACTTGTTTTAAAATGCCTCATCTGCTGGTTTATTTTATTTGTTTCCAGCACGCTAGAAAACCATGATAATGGTTGTGTTAGATGCATAACACAGTGATCAAGCATAGACAATATATAGTTAATACTGGTAGTTGGTGATGGGTTTAGCTGGGGGCAGAGGCCTCTTTTTTAGTGTATACTTTTTTTTTTTCTTCTCATCTTTAATGGGTTCCTTGTAAATTTTTTTCCTTTTTTGTTCCGGCCACCTTTTACCCAGTCATTGTTCAGCCTCTGCATAGCATCATCATGGTTGAGCACAGTTGGCCTGTTGGAGGACTGCACCCAAGAGTGTCTGAGTAACCTCTGCGGTGGTTGAATTTCCATAACTCACCCCAGAGAAATCCCTTCTGCATAACTACTGTAGAATATTATTTCAGTTGAATTTATAGCGTGAAGTGTCAAAGAAAGAAACACAAAAGAAAAATAGCTGCCAGATTTACGAGGCAGTAAGAATATAAAAATCCTCATTATGTTATCTGTTCCACTTGATGTTTTTAAATTGTGAGGAGTTATGAACGTGAACTGCGCTGTTGTCTGGCTATTTAGGTCAGATACCATCCTTTTTTTTTCTTCAAAGGGACAAAAAAGAAATTTATAAGAAGGTATGATGGAGTCTTTGTCATGTCCAGGAGCAGTGCTGTTCAGTGGCATCCCTGGCTGGTTGTTGCCTTTGAAGGGCCTTTTAATTTCCTCTCTGTCTGTCACAGGGGGACATTGAGTGCAACTAGCAAGCTCATCGTCATGGCACTCGCCTCCAGCTGCAGGGACATTTTTAGAATTTGTGTATTACAGCATTCTTTGGACATATAAAATGAGGTCATTTAATTGGTGTTTGGGGGGGGGGGAGTGAGCAGTGTTTTATTGAATCACGTTGAACCCGTTTTTGACATTGCAACAGGATGCAGCTAAGATATAGACTGGTAGTCTTGTGGAGGTGGAGAGATTGATGGGCCCATTTCCCTGAAACCTATTTATCTTATTTCCTTTCAGTGACAAAGACAGCTTCTTTTGTGTCCATAGTGTTTGGATTTTTTTTTTTTGAGCCATAAGATTTAAAGTTTAATTATGTTGAAAATATTAGTATGTGTTTAATTGTTCACGGCACATTTTGACCAAAATGCTCATTTTAATGCTTCCAGGATGTCCACCATGGTAATGGCACCCAGCAGGCATTCTATACCGACCCCAGTGTCCTTTACCTGTCTCTGCACCGTTATGATGATGGGAACTTCTTCCCTGGAAGTGGCGCCCCTGATGAGGTAAAAAACCACCTCCAGTCTGTCTTTCTGCCGTCTTG
This sequence comes from Pterophyllum scalare, assembly GCA_024447675.2. Lineage (NCBI taxonomy): Eukaryota > Metazoa > Chordata > Actinopteri > Cichliformes > Cichlidae > Pterophyllum > Pterophyllum scalare. Next base: position 20,201 of record JAMQGT020007275.1, on the reverse strand, counting down.
CCCACCTCCCCTGTAGACTGCATATAAAAGATGGGCATAGTGGAATCACATGTTTGGCCATTGCCACCATGACTAACAAGGCAGCCGGCAGCTGAGACCATAAACGCATCAAGAAAGTGTTTACTGAGGTTGTAGATCGAGTAAGAAGTAGGTTCATTTTCCCATATCCCGTAGAATTCTTTATTTTAACTTTTCAAACCCAGGCTGTGGTCAGTCCACACATAACAAACCCAGTTGTGTGCGTTTATGCTTCTTAGGTGGGCAGTGGAGCAGGTGAAGGTTTCAATGTGAACATGGCCTTTACTGGAGGACTGGACCCTCCCATGAGTGATGCAGAGTATCTAGCTGCATTCAGGTAAGACACCGATATCAGTTGCTGCTTTACAGAGAATTTGTGACTGAATGACCAAAACTGTAAATTTAGTCTCCTGTCACGTAACATATCAGCCTTGGAAGTGTTTCTCAGAGAGCGATTTCCAAAACAACAGGCTGCAGTCTTAATTCCTCCTGTCGCAGCCTTCAGTATGAACTGCAAGGTGTAACAAATTATCTGTTGGTAGCTGTTAAGAAGTTATGGCGGTCGCCCTTATGCCAGGCCTGATTCCCGTTAGGCGTGTACGTAACCTTGCACAAATACAGGCATGGACTCAGTGCAGACATGTACCTGTCTCTTACACATTCTTAGTTCATACAGCTGGAAAGGAGCAGGCTTGGATTTGTTCCAGCACTCTTTGAAGACGAGTCCATGTTTGCAACTGACCGTCCATCTGGCCTGGGCCCGACACATCAAACCGACAGGCCGCTGGCTTATTGCAGCTTTAAGCACGCAATCTCCCGGAAGCACACCTTAGCTTTTTAATGCACCCCAGAACCCAGCGTGCTCTCGCTCAGCATCTCTTTCCTTTGTATTCTTCTCTCTCCTCCTCATCCTCCTCTCTCTACCCTGTGGTTTGCACGTGCATTGATGACAGCCACATAATGTATATCACACCACACCCATGACTTATTATCTATCACTGAAGCCAGTAGCTACTGCAGTGTGCCTCACACTCCAGCTGGGATACTATTTCACTCCCTTCACCCACATAGAAAGTATTATTCACAGGAATTTAATAAAACCAACACATATAAAGACTAAAAACCATCTACTGTATCAAATCACCCTTTAAATGCTAATGACTGTGTTGGCAGTTGAGACAAATATAACTGAGAACCTTCCAAGAGTAACAACACAATAGATTAGGGGGTCCTTAAATGACTAAGTTACTACTTATATAACTCCGTATTATTTGTATTTTATTTTATTTTTGCAGGGGTAAGCATTACGCCTGTACATTAATTTTGAATTCTAGAAATTCTTGAAGTGGTAATACTATAATATTGTGGGTAGGTGCTCACCTTGCAACCGGAAGGTCGTTGGTTCGAGTCCCCGTCTGAGCGTGTGCTGTCATTGTGTCCCTGGGCAAGACACTTCACCCACATTGCCTAAAGTGTGAATGTGGTTGTGTGTTTGGTGGTGGTCAGAGGGGCCGTAGGCACGAATTGGCAGCCACGCCTCTGTCAGACTGCCCCAGGGCAGCTGTGGCTACATTAGTAGCTTACCACCACCAAGTGTGATTGAGGTGTGAATGAATGGTGCTTGAAATTGTAAAGCGTCTTTGGGTGTCTTGAAAAGCGCTATATAAGAGTAAGGCATTATTATTATTATTATTATTATTATTATTATTATTATTATTATTATTATAGTACCATACTATAATCATGAACATATGCAGTTTAGTGAAGGGCAGCAAAAGGAAACTTTCTTTCACCGCAACTCCCTTTAATTAGAAATTAGCCTCAGAAAATGGAGTTCTCACTTTTTTTTCCATTAACCATTATACAGTTGTTAATAATGATAATTTTAACACGCTCAAGCGAACACTGGGCTAAGAATGTTGACATCATCTGGGATCAACTTTTTTTAATACCCTTGTTTTATGTGCGTGTTTGCCCTGGGGTGAACACTTGTGTGATGAACACAGATACATGCATTTGCATATTGGTCTGTGTTTGCTTAAGTTATGTAATTGTGAGTAAGTGATTTGGTCTTCTTTGTATTAGAGTTCGGAAGATCTAAAGGTGAAGAAGAATAGGAGTTTGTGAACCTCACGTCCTGTCACCATTAATCCCCAGAGCCTTCTGCAGTATTGGACAATTTATAGAGCCCACAGGGACACTAGCAAAAATGTCCCGCAGGTCATAGATCTTCCGCACACACTCACAGGCACGCATACCTCTTGCGTGTGCTCATTCTCTTAGAAATGCATCATGCCCAGATTCAGATTTGCATGACTGTGTGCAAATTGTGCACAGTGAAGCAGATGTGCAAATGCACAAACACGCACCTTTTGATATCTGTCTGCTCACACGTCTACAGCCCCAAATAAACACCCGATTGAACACAGTCTCTCTTTCAAACTTAATATTTGTCTGTGTGTTGTGGTCTTTTCTTTCTTGTCTTGAGGAAGGGATGCGTGCCTTGCAGCCAGCACCTTCCCATTCCTCCTCTGGCCTGTGCCACGTTGCATTTGCAGGGGATCAAGTCTGAGCCTCCAGAAAGCACAGAGAAAAAAGATAAGAAAATTGGCTCTAATGAAAACCAGAAGCACCGTCTCTCTCTCTCTCTCTCTCTCTCTCTCTCACCCCCATCCCACCCACCCCCTCTTTTGCCATGAACTTGGAAAGACGAGAGAGGAGGAGAATTAAATTTAATTCAAACCAGCTCTCCGCAGAGCCAGATGACAGGGCTTTGAAGTGTAAGTGTGCGTGTGTGAGTTTTTCGCTCTCTTATTCTCTCCCTTCTCCCGCTCTCCTGTTCATTTTTTTTTATGAACGAAGGGGGGAAGCCTGCAGTTTAACTTTTTGTGTGCTGGTTTGACAAGTGCTGCTCCCTCTAAAGGACAGCATCGGGCGTTACGTTGGGTAGATGAGGATCAATTTCTCCGATCTTTAAATCTGTTAAAGAACAGCAACTTTGACATATTCACAAAATGATATGATAATAATACTTAAGCTGTTTTTTTGTTTTGTTTTGTTTTGTTTATCCTGTACATCACAGTACCACCTTTAAACCCTTTTCTTTTCATGTTACAAAGCTGAAGTCCATTGGATCATAGGGCATAATCAAGATCTGGCAATGTATAAATTCGGGACTGGAGTAATTACACAAAGATGTGTAGTCTTGAGAGGGGAAGTTTTTCTTGGCTCAAAAAATTACCGCTATGCCAGGACCTATTGCCGTGTTAACTTGTGCGAGTATGCACACTTGAAATCATGTTGGGTGACAAGTGCCAAATACTAAAAATGTTCATTGGAATTAGACTCTTCTCTTTCTAAAGATTGAGAAAATACCCCCAATGATGTCACCAGGCTTATCTTGGCCTGTCGAGATGAGAAGTGTAAGATCCAGTGTTTTTGAACCTGAACTCTGCCGCATTTATTTCGAGCGTCCTTTTTAAGTTCGTCTCCCACAAGTCCCCCAACATTACAGATAGCAGTGATATAGTGCTGAAGTCTAATAGTCATACAGCATTCCTTCGTGCTCTCTGTGCACACAGACTCAGCTGACACGTGTGCACCTGTTGCTAGGTAAGCCAAACAATGCTAAACAAAAGTTTATATCGTGTAACTGACAAGTAATTGTATTTGTAGTTAAATCTAACTGGGAAAGAGCCAGCAGTGGTTTAGATTGCAGCCTGTTTGGTCAGAATGTCCCATAGCTTACGGCTCAGTCGTAAACTCTCCCCTCCCTTAATTAACAAAGTCTTTTTCATCTCTGCATGCATAGCCTCTGATTCACGCACAATTAGCCCTTCTCAAAACCACTTACTTCCCTCTCTGCCAGTCTGGTAATTGATTACTGTGGCTTTTTATTTGTTTAAATGTCAGGATATTATTCCAGTGGGGTGGGGTCTGGAACTGTTGACACCAGCAGTTTTTCAGTGTTGTGACCAGAACTGTTGCTGTCTTTGCTCAAGGTTGGAGGAGGGGGTGGAGGAACCCTTAGTGGTTGAAGCATATCCTCGGCAGTCAAGGTTTCCCACCGCGTTGTGTGTCAGCCCACATAAGCGTCTGTGGCCGGCTTCTTTTAGTGTGGGGTCTTTATGGCCCCCAAATGTTAATGGGCCAAGGCTGTGTGCTTATGTAAATTTAGCTGTTAGTCAGAGTGTTTTACAAATAGATAAAATCTGAAACCGAGTCTGAACAAAACTCCCTCCCTGAGAACTGTGCTTTTTTTTTTAAAGTTAACATAAATTCACACACAGTTATCTGTCTTGAGTTCTGCTCATGTGCAGGTTTGTGTTGACAGTCTTCTGCCTTAAAGTCTATAAAACGCCGGAAAACAGCAACAGAAAAACAGTCTCTGTATGTCATGTCTTTCACCCCGTTCATTCACTTTTTATTTACGGCTTTACTCGATTAAGTCCACTTTATTTTTCACCATATCTGTCTTTCCCACTAAAACTCATTTGTCTTCTTTGCGCTGAAGTTTTTGTCTGAAATGCTGCCAGTTGCACGTTAGCGCACAGTGACGCGTATCCTTGCTGTCTGGGACTCCTAAAACCCTCCCAGTGCTACCTCCAACCTCTCCCTCAGACAGCTGTGTGTATGTATGAGTGTTGTGTTGTGGTGGGGGGTGGGGTGCGCACACAGCTAAGGGTTATAATTTGGTGGTGAGCAAGAGATGGAAAAACCTGTGGCCTACGGAACTCAGGGCATGCTGCTCACCCACAGCTGGCAAACCAGCACCGTGTTCCTGAGGTCAGCAAAGTACAGGGGACCTACAACGAAACCCTGTGGTACTCCATCACTCGCAGACCTCACCAAAACACTACTTGCCCAAACATCCCAGTCCTCAAAAGAATTGTTGTGCAATAGCCAGAGGTTCCACAGCGAATGACAGAGACACTTGTTTTGCCATCTGGGAAGTCCTATTTATGAACTCAGTCAGATATTGTAAATTATGCTAAACCAGAATGCTATGTCACATGATATGTCTGTGCCACTTCTATTATTTCTAGTTCAAGAATTGATTATTACACATTTATAATTTATACAAACCCTATCCATTTCTAATGCTTTGAGTTATGTAAAAGTTGTATTATTGTTATTTTTTCCTTTAAATAATGGCCTGGTTTGTGATTAAACTATAAAAATTGTCTGATACTCTAAAAAGTTATTAAATGTAAATCAGTCTAATTTTATCTAATCTTAGTTCAGAAGTGCCTTAGAGTTAAATACACATACCATATAGCCTCTTTTCCAAACAAGGTCATCATATAAACCGGAATGGTTTTTCAAACCGCAGTTTGCAGTGAATCAGTACACACTATTTGATTTCTGTGTATGACACATTGCGCACAAGCAGTCAGATGAAGGTTGTACACAAGCAGCCCTCATTCACCACACCCATCCAGTCTTAGTTATTCTCCATACTTAACACGCATACACATATGCAATTATATCTGTCCTTCTGTTTTTCCTTTTTACTTAAGGTTCATCCAGTACGTTGCACTAAATTTCCAAAGCTTCCACTTCAGTTTATGTGGCAGTTTTCCTTACCACACACATACTGTACAAACAAACTGATTAGTTGTATGTTTGCTTTGAAAACCATGAAATGGAGAGAAATGCCATTTAACAAAAAAAAAAAAAAAAAAAATCAAAGAGACAGCAATTCATTCAAAGTGCAAATGAAATGTAGCATCTCCAGAGTGGAAGAAAATAACATCACAAGGATAGTAAGAACACTGAAGGCATTTCTAAGTATATTTATTTTTATAGCAGTGCTCAGAACACTTGTCTTCTTTTAGCCATCAGGGCTAGCACAATACTGATAGTAGGTCAGTTGAGCCTTTCCTTGCATTGCTATTTCTTTACAGTTTGCCTTAAAAGTAAATTATGTATATGTATATATATATTTTTAATATTTATAAATCTTTACCTTTGGATTATAATCTAAAATGTCGGTCACATCTAAAGTTGTTTTTGGTGCCTTATTCTTCAGTTTTCATGCCTCCTATATTTAGTTGTGAGTTCCTTATCCTTTGACACAGTTTCATGTATTGGAAATGCGGCAGTGGGAACGACGATCTGTTTACATTCACATGGGACAGTTTCTGATATTGTTATAATTTAATCTTGAAATCTCAGGCTTGGTGGTTTCGATGATACTTATGGTGGTTTAAGCAGCATTTTTTTTTCATCTAAACTATGTTCTGTATTGAATGCATTTATTTATTTATTTTTAGAAATACTTGTTTAATACATAAGAGCAGCCCAGTCTCCCCGTCATTTCCACCAAATATTAACTATATGTGACAGCTCAAGAATATCCTGTTTCAGAATGCCAGTGAAGTGTAGTGGGACATTTTTGATAGTCTTGCTTGAAAAATATAATTCACCACCAGGCTGTGGGACAGGATCCAGCCTCGCTCATCACCAAGGTTTTTGTGATGCTTTTGAGAAATGCCAGACTTTTAAATTACTTCTGGTAACTTCTGGTAATAAGCAAACCAAATAAAGAACACACTTGCACTGTTATTCATACAAACTCTGGTATGTAATGCCAAAATGTAGACCTCAAAAGCTAAAAACCTTCTCACTGTCTGAGATTTAATTAAAGTGTTCATCACAGATACATTACCTTGATGCTTAGTGTTTTTCTGTTGCTTCCCGCAGAACGGTGGTCATGCCTATTGCCAACGAGTTTGCGCCTGACATGGTTCTGGTATCTTCTGGTTTTGATGCAGTAGATGGACATGCTCCACCACTTGGTGGATACAAACTGACAGCCAAATGTAAGTACTTATTAGAACTCTGTCCATTTAAGTTTATTTAAACTGTATGATGTGTTTTAGATAAAAAATTTTCAAGTCAGCATTTTATCTATGAACTGACTCCCTATGTCACTCATGTTGTATGCTGTGCAATGCTACATTTCTTTCCAATAGTAGCATAAACTCACAACGTTGGTGTGCATTTTATATATCTGACTTGTATATTCAGATCCAGACCTTGTCGTGCCAGCAAAATGCTTTTCTAAAACCATCCTGCAGATCTAAAATAAGAGCTACGGGTCTTTGTTGTCCAGGGGGGTGTTATGAGTGGTTTAAAGAGGATTGCAGGAAGAGGGGATATGGTAGAATTTGGGGGTGACTAAAGTATGGCTGAATGCATATGTAAGAATTCCCCTCCTCCTGAGAGGAAAAACATCAAAGGCTGTGACCAAGACTAAATGCAAAGCCACATTTATTAAAATTAAACCTGGCTCATATTAGGGCTTGTTTTTTGCCCCCCAGTAAATCCACAGTGCACTCTTTCTCTTTTCCTCTGTGATGCAGTCGCCCCTTCCTTCATCCAACCCCTTTTTTCTGTCTTTTTTCTTTGATCAATATCCAGAAAGGAAGTTAAAGGCTGAATACCGCTCTCCCCTATTTCATTCTTCTTTTTTTTTTTCTTTCTCCTTCTCTCTCCCTCCCTTTGCCATTCTTGCTGTCATTTCCTGTCTATCCAGGCTTTGGCTACCTGACCAGGCAGCTAATGGGTCTGGCAGGCGGTCGGTTGGTGCTTGCCTTGGAGGGGGGTCACGACCTCACAGCCATATGTGATGCCTCCGAAGCCTGCATCTCTGCTCTGCTTGGCAATGAGGTAAGATGTGTGGAGAAAGGAGAGAATACTTGAAATATTTGTATAAACTGTTGTCAAACTGTTCTTGAGCAACACATAAAAGACATAGGTTTGCCCAGGTCAGTTGATATGACAGTTGGAGCTTGTGAATATACTACAGTACATGTCAGATGTTATGAGGTGTTACGCTGTGCTAGGAGCATAAAATTTCATAATAAAATTGCACACGACACAAAATTTTGATTCTTGGCTGCATCGAAAGTTGGAAAAATCACTTTGCTACAATAAAATATTTATATAATTCTTACATTGGAGTTTGAGCTTGTCCAAAGCTGCACTGCAGTGCTTCAATGAATGATGCCAAAACAAAAAAGTGCTGTGAATGACCCGTTGAGTAATGATGCAAGTTCCTGATTTGCTTTTGAAATGGTTTAGGATTTGATATTTAAGTGTTTGTCCTGTATTTTCTTACATTATTGCACATAATGACATTGTTTTAGTCATTAGAACTTGCTCAAGGATGAACCCTTCCTTTACAATTTTTAATACAGTGCAAGCTTGTACAATTCTGCAAAAGCAGTCTATTTTTTTTGTTCCTAACTGATCCAACCTCAGGCTCTTCATATTTTCTTCATCTAACCTACCACTTAGACAGGAAGTGAGCAGCAAACACACACCATCCTCAAACACACACATATGTACGTCAGAGGGAGGATTTCCAGGCAGAGGGTTAATTGTGGGAGTGTGTAGGTTGGGCAGTGGAACTGAACAAACATCGGCGCTCTGTGATTCATGGCTGCCCACAGTTTTCTTCTAGCTAGTCCAGAGGCTGATATCGTGTTTCTGATTCGTTGCAAAAGACTCACTGAATTGTGGTGTGAAGTTGAGATTCCTAATATACACTTTATATCACAGATTAATATAGAGGCTGGCATTATATTAAATTAATTTGTTTTCAGAAAGTGAACACACTGAACTGTTGCTGGAGTCTTAGCCACAAACACGCCCTCAGAGTGTTGTCATTGGATTTGTTTCCGTACCTGCTAAAGCCATTATCTTCAGCCAAGTGAGACATTCAGAACAGCACAGAGCTCTACAGTCTTGTTTAGCAATATAGAGCACCTTGAAATACATACAGACTACCTGCTTGACTGCACATTATACCATGTGGTGTAACAATGTATTGATGCAGTGTTATTAGCGAATAGCTTGGGACCGTTTAATGCAATTATAACATCAGTGTCCATAAGATCGTGCTGCAAAAAAAGCAAAAATATACTTTTAGTATATTTTTGCTAACTCCAAACAAAGACTCAAAATAAAAGTCAATTTTGTGAGGATGGTGTGTATCTGTGTCAGTCATGTAGAAGGTAGTATCTGTGCATCCCTAAGCATCGTGATCCTGCCCTGTAAATGCATTTGTAGATGTGTAAAAAGAAAAACCAACACAAGCTTGTTCCCTGTGGATTTTGGAGTCTAATCTGTGATCATATTATTTAACTTCTGTCACTGAACCCAAACATTTTACCATCTTCCGGAGAACAAAGGCATTGGCCACTGTAGTCTGACATTACAGGGCCTTTCAGTGACACTGCACAAACTGGAGCTTGGTAGGTTGCAGCCTGACCATGTTGGCAATGTTTTAATCCTCGACTGTTCTTTCTTGCAGCGTGTCAAACCTGTCAGAGAAAGCATAAAGCTCATGGGAAATGCATAAACTCGGAGGCTAAATTTAATAACTTACCTCCGTTTACCCACGTTTTGCCCACCAATGACTTAAGGCTCCAGTACATAATACTGCCATTACATCTGTTAAGGCTTCAGGAATTCAAGGACACATCAGAAGGGCGGATGCTTTTTGCTGTCACGGAGGCTTCTGCACATGACTTCCAGCTTGAAGGACACTTATGTTACTCACAGTACCGCCCTGCAGCAAAAATAATATTTTAGGTCAGGGGCTGTACTTCTTAAATTTCAGCAGCCTGTAGAGCACTGGCCTCAGCAGGGGTTTGGAGGAGGTACCTGGGTGAGTGCCATGGGGAGCTGAAAATTTGAAAATAGGCAGGAGGCAGGGTGCGTCAATTGCCCCAGCTCTGCAGGGCGTCCCTCTCACCCAGGGCCCTGTCATTGATACACATATGAAAGTGGTTACCCTCGCACCTCTTCCAGCAGGGTCAGCCTTGGTCTAGGAATCCGGTAATAAAAGGAAATGGAGCAATCATTTGAAGTTGGGAGGGAGGAAGCTATTGTTATTAAGCATCTGTAAGGAGCATTGTACCTGTGTGGGTTTTCAAAGTCCAGAATAATAGCTCTGCAGCTTTTTCAATAAACCTGTCTAGTATACAAGTCACAACAACTTGGCTTCATTTTTTTTTAAGCTTAAACAATAATTTTAAATATATATTACAGCAGCCTGACAGGAAATGTTGTACAGAAGGCCTTATTGGCATGGTTGAATTAGCAGACTGGTTTTAATAAAGTTGTGAAGAACACAAATGTAGATGTTTTTGACTTACTAAGTATAGAACTGGAGTTTGCATGACTTGCACCGGCTGGTTCTTTGGCAGCAAGTGATGTCAGCCGTTTGAACAAAGGCAGATCACTCAGTTGTTTGGCGCTTTGATAGTTGATGGCAACAACAACAAAAAAAAAATGGCTCCAATGTCCCTGATCAGATCAAAACAGCAGGAAGCAAGTGTTTCTAACGTAATCTCAGCAAAGGTTTCTGTAATGGACATGGAATGTTGATGGAAAACGTTAGTGGGGGATTGAGCTAGAGGGATGGGATAAAAGGCCTGTTGTTTTGTTTTTCTGTTCTGGTAAAGGCAAAAAAAAAAAAAACCTGGAAGGCCTGGAAGTTTAGGGACAGCGTAGCCTTGTAAACCAGGCTGGTGGTTCGAGGCCGTCTGGCCGTCAAATGTGTAACAGTCAGAAAGAAGAAAAAAAAATTTTTTTTGAATGACTGAATACATTTTTTTCCCTCAAGACTGTGTTTTAGTTTTGGCGTGTGCGTGTTGGCGGAGTGGACTGAGGCATAAGACCACAGCTGGATCAGCTGGTCAGCTGTGCTTTTGTTTATGTCGCTTCAAACTGCCCGGAGGAGGTTGTATTGTCTGGAGGTGTCATGAGTCCAATACATCACCATAACAGAAACTCTGTTCTAATTATAGCATCTACTGTAGCTTAGATCATAAAATATGTGTTCAGTGATATTGCTGGTGCTCTTCGGTGTACCAGTATCATCATGCATATTAATCTTTTTTTAGGATTAAGAGCATACTGCAAAACCTCAGATTCTGTATCATATATACATTGTTGTACAATATAAATAGTAAATATTATGTGTGTATTTTGGCAGCCACAACACTGGAAACAAAACAATCGCAGAGGTGTTCCTTACATCATCATCTCCTCCTGTGTGTCTTGTACTTTCTCTGTTTTACTCTGGAATTGTGTGAGAGTTATAGCCGTACTTTCTTTGGCAGGTTAAGGCGAGCTTTGCTATAATAAGTATTAGGTTTCTTTTGAAAGCAGCTCAAATTAACTGGGAAAGAGAGGGACAAAAAAATGCTGAATGGACTTTACAGGCTCTTTTATTTAGTCCCAGCACTGTAATGCATAATGGTGAAGTTTCTCTAGTTAAATAGCTCATGAATGATGCATTGGCATCTACGCTAGTCAACTCTGAACTTTGGACTAATTGATGATTGCTCACAAACAGATGTTGGCCCAGCTCAAACCACGGTTGTTAGCAATTATTTGATAAACAACTGGGTAATATGCTAATTGTTACCAGCTGTCAATGAGGTTATTCTGTGTGTTTACACTCCAGTTACAGTAAGACGCTCGACTTCACCTGTCCCACCCCCACCCCCATTTGAGTCTGACTGTTCTCCACTACTACCCCCACCCCCCCGGTCCCCAACAACAAGGCACACCGACACCTTTTTCCAAAAAAGGTCTCCTGCTTTGCACAGTATATATATATATTTGTTCACTTAGCATAACATAATCAACTGGTTTTAGTGACCGCCAGCATATGCACATGGACACAACAGTAAACAATAGATGCCTTGTGCACTTTTTCTTTGCTGAACAAGTGGAATTCCTCCTCTTTCCACTGTTATGGTTTCAGCCTCTCTCAGGAATGTTTTTACCGGGCCACATTCCTCACTCTCAGCTCATGGCTTTCCATGGTGTCTCAGTTTTGTTGGCCAGGACCTTTTTGCTTTGGACAGCTGTCACAGAGAGATGCAGACTTCCTCAGAAATCAGTCAAACCATCATTGAAGGACATTCCTCTTACAGCTCGCTGTCAAAGACTGGGACGCATTTAATGGTACCAATATAGTCCTGGTAAGGCTAGTACCACCAAGTCAAATAAACAGAGATGTCATCATAGATGATGTGGTAGCGAAAAGTAGGCTTGTGCATAATGCACTTGCATATCTGTGTGTGTGTACGTATATGTGCATTTGCCATACCTGCCGGGTGGGGGCCCCTGCAGTACCCTGACAAGAGCCATTAAAGTTTATAAGCGTGAGGCCCAGCTGTCAATCAAGCTGACAGACTGCCCCTGTCCAACTCTGCTCTGACGTGAACCTCACGAAACCCCAGAGAACCCCTGACCTCGCTTTGACAGGGAGCTGACGCAAGCTGGATTTGTATGAGCTGAGTGGGTCTGGGCTGGGACTGGCTTGGGTTATGGTGAGTAGATGGTGGCTGTAGCCTGAAGGTTGGAGAAGTTAGTTCTGACTAAAAGATTAATGATTTCAGTCCACAGACTTGGAAATTTTGAGATGGGATAATAAGCACTGCTGTTTCCTTCTCTGCCACAACTAAAGTAATGTTATACCACTTTTAAGGAGCAGAGTTGCATTTGACTTGGGTCATTTAATGTGCTTCTCTCTCCCTCATTTTTGTCCAGTCAGTTAAATGACATTTGAAATTACAGTATCACATAAGTGTAACTCCATTTCTATGCAATGGCAACATCAGTTGAGAAAAAGCCAGACAGCATTCATTTCATGTCCAACTCTGATGAAGAGGAGGGATCTGAAGGAGAGCCTGACGTGGGTTGACGCGTATGTCACTGTCAGTCTAAATGGGGTACTAAAGAATAATTAAGTATTTAAGAGTAATTGAGCTCCATGGCTGTGGATTATGGGCAGCCAGCTTGTTCTCATACCTAGCCTATCACTGCCATTTTATCAAAGGAGCCGGGGTCTCGCAGAGCCCTTTGGTACTTTGATATCTTTGCTGTGGAGAACTGGGGTTGTAGCAGTAATGAGACTGGTCTCTCACTTAATTTTAGGTCAGTGTTGTGGAAAGGCATATTTTAACCCTAAGTTGAAGCAAACAGTGAATGAAAATGAATAAGAAAGGAAACAAATAGGTGAGTGAACGCCAAACGATCAAGCCCCCAGGTGTGTTGAGGCACCGGTTTCTTATTTCAGTTCTACCAGTGGACAGAACGGCGTTATATGCAATATTTGAGAGCACACTGGTCACATTAGAAAGTGAGCTATGAGTGCACAGTATAATTTTGCTGGATCTTGTCTTTGTTGCCTTTCTCTCAGATGCATCAGCACAGTCACCTTACTGTCATCCTTCACGGTCTTCAGTAATGGCAGCGTTTTGGAATCCAACGCCACTGCTGGTCTGAATGAAGTACAGCACTCAAAAATTAAACTGTTCTAATCTGAGTGGAAATGTATGATTTCCTTTTAGTATTTCATTAAAGAATCCACTGATATTAGTGAATAAAAAAGAGGAAAGTACTTTGACATATGATATCCAGCTGCATCAAATGATTATCTGAAATAAGTTGCACTCTTTTATGGCGCTTTTGTCACACGCGCAGTTAAACGGCTGTATTTGGACTCTTGATTTAAACAGTGTGGAAAAGTAAGGTTGGCTTTGACCTATTGCATAGATAAATAGTTGAACTGCACAGAGGCTGATAGATAGTCATTAAGCTTTACTAGGCGTAATGACTGTCCTTTGTTACTGTACATTACTCTGGATGAAAGTGTCAGTCAAATATTCAGTCCAATGAAAATATTGTGCTAAAACTGTATATGTGTGTGTGTGTGTGTGTGTGTGTGTGTGTGTGTGTGTGTGTGTGTGTGTGTGCGTGCGTGCGTGCGTGCGACCTCTGTCCATTCTTGAGTGCATGATGTAGCCTGCCGTGCCACAGTAGGATTAAAGTATCCTTCTCCCCAGACTGCCTTTTCCCTCTTCCCTCTGAACCCCTCCCACACACTATTTGTTTTAATTAAAAGAAAACTTCCAGCCTTGGCCAAGCGAGACCAACCGACAATGACTTTTTCCTCTTCTCTCTGGCATTCTGCTCACAAATCTCAGGCCAAACTGTTTTTCTTTCTCTCATGTCTCTTTTTTTACATGTTTCTCAGTTGGTCCTTTATTCCGTCGGGGTTATGACTGAGCAGAAACGGGATGCATGTTGTCTGTGGTGGAATGTAGAGCTGAAAGAGCCTGTTTGACAAAATGGGATGAGAAAGTGTCGTATGTGCAGTTGGCCAAAAGGGAAATTGAATCATTCCGGGTTGGGAAGGCACTTTGGGGAATAGCCCTGTTTTCTCTGAATTGCGGCTTGGAGCGTTCCATGGGCTTAGCCATGCTCCCCGAGGTGTGCGTTTGTGTGTGTATGTGTAGCTGGCAGTTTCCACTCTTATGCATCTGTTGCACTAGTATGTGTCCTTAGAGTGGGACACGGTACAAAGCGCGCATTGTCATTTGTGTTAAAGAGTAGCAAAGCTCCTGATGAGTGGGAGGAGGTGTGCATCTGCGGGCCTATTTTCTATTGTGTCAGCAGCTCAAACTTGTTCCCCACCTTTTGGATTGACTCAACAGTGGGCTGTGGTCCACAATCAGAATGATCCCTTAAACCTGGAGGGACCCACATTAGTTCAAGTGGAGTTTTGGAGCAACACATCTGAACAACTGTCAGTCACATTTATAGAAAAGCATATCTAGCCATATCCGGCTAAGTAGAGAAAATTCTTCTATACATTTATGTACCCAGTAGGCACAGATGACTGTTCAGGTGATATAGTGCTGATACTGTAAAAACATGCAGCTCCATTGTTTTAGTTTTTTCTTTTGACAGAAAAATTAAGCAGGAAATATGTTTCTGTATTATTTTCTGTTTGTTTCAGTTGGACCCCATTCCTGATGAGGTGCTGCAGCAGAGACCGAATGCCAATGCTATACGCTCTATGGAGAAAGTTATTGAAGCTCACAGTGAGTAGATCTTTTACAATTAGACACATTTTTTCAGCATGTTTTATCCTAGTGTCATCATAAATAATAATTTGGTCCAACTGGTCTACATCAGGGTAAAGTCAGTGTCAGTTAGTCATAGATATTATATCTCTATAAACACATTATCTGCATATCAGCAGTCCAGTTAGACACCCAACTTGTCCCTTTCTTTATTAGGTAAATACTGGTGCTCACTGCAACGTTCTGCCTCCACACTGGGTTATTCTTTGAGCGAGGCCCTGAAGCGTGACGCGGAGGAAGCTGAGACCGTTTCAGCCATGGCCTCATTGTCTGTTGCAAACAAGCACATTGGAAAGGGGTAAGTTGTAGGAGCTTCTTGTCGCTATTTTCAGTCAGATACACAATACCAAAGAAAAGATTTTGAGAAATCATGCACAACGTCCAATTCTACCATGCAAAGAAAGAAAAAGAACAGCCTGTGTGCGGTGTACAATAACAAGATCCAGAAACCTCAGTTAAGATGGACTGGGGCAAAGTGGAAAACTGTCCTCTGTCTTAAGAATTAATATATTTTGTTTTATACTTGACATGTGTAAGTTGCAAATCTGTGAAGGCAAAATTAATTATAATTATTAATTATTATACAGAGGTTTTCGAGCAACATATGCTTCCATCTAGCAATGCCTTTCTCGGGATAGGCCTGGCTTATTTCACCAAGATAAAGCCAGACTGCATTCAAGATGTATTAACAGCATTGCTCTGTAGTAGAAGAGTCTCTGCGCTAAACTGGCCTGTCTGCAGTCCAGATCTGTCACCCTTTAAAAGTATTTGTTGCATTATGAAGTGAAAAATGTACAAATATACTGATATTAGCATTTGATTCATTGATCATCAGCAAGCGTGAGGACCTTTTATAAAAGCAAGGATTTTGGCAGCTTGTTGGTCTCGAGCATTCAGGTGTGTTAACATCTTCCCAGGAATGAATATACCAGCAAATTCACCCCCAGGTCAGACGGCACAGTGCTCAGAGAGCCTGCTAAAAAAAAAAAACGGACCCAAGACACAATGACGTTGAATGGGTATGGCTTGTTTGGCCGGGTTACCAGAAGAAAGTCTCTTCTCTCTAGAAAAAAACTTGGCAGCGCGGCTTAGGTTTGCAAAGTTTGTAATAAACAAAACTTCTAGAACAGATCAAGGTGTTGCAATGGCCCCGTCAAAGTCAAAACCCAACTGAAATGCTGTGGTGCGGACCGTAAGGGAGCTGCGCATAAATGAATGCCTGCAAAACTCAATGAACTGAAGCAACGCTGTAAAGAAAAGTGGGCCAAAATTCCTTCATGATGTGAAAGGCTGATAGTCATACAGAAAATTATTACTTCAAGTTATTGCTTCTAAAGGTGGTTCAACAAGCTACTGAGTCATGGAGTGCAGTTTTCGCAGCACTGCAGAATCCTGTGGAAACATTCTTTTCGACACATGATTTCCCTGTTGGAACGTTATATGTTGTATCTGTACTTTCTTTGTGAAATATTTGGTTTCATTTAAAAATACACAGTTTTATTACCTCTCCTTTGTTCATCTTATTATCTATTTTTATCAGGACTGAAGAGGAACCAATGGAGGAGGAAGCTCTTATGTAAAGAAACATTCTCAGCCTTTTGACCACTCAGACTTGTCTTCGTCTATGGCATCTCGTCATGGAAACAACAAGCAGAACTGACAAAAGTGGGCGAAAACAGACCACTGAAGATGAGTTTGCTGATCGGCAGTGCACCGAGCAATCGGCATAATTGTGTTACGTTGCATTGCACTTAAAGACTTTGGATATAAGATTGTTTCAACTATCCCATAATGACAACCTCCAGTGCCAGTGCTTTTAAAACACTAGACAAGACTTACTTTTGACTGCCAGTGAGAACCACACAGAGGATCTACAGTCATCTACTTTTCATGTTGTTCTGCTCTGTCTGTGCTTTATCTTCGTCTCTTCACTTTCGTGAAGGCCACCATAGCTATTGTGATTGTTACTCTGCACTAAAGATGGATTCCTGTTCTTGCAAGATATCTAAATGAGAGGAACAAAGTTGTCAGAAATCCTACAATTTTCCAAGTTGTTGAAGGTTACAGATGAGAAAGGTCACAAACCCATTAACAGTAAAAGACATTTGTGCCTTCCCTCCCCCAAACCTGGTGGAATTTTTGTTGAACTCCACTAAAAGAGTTTTGCCTTAAAAATAGGTTTGGGACCACCACCACCCCACCCCCGATCCCTTAAACATTTCTATCCTGGCAAGACATCTACTGCCTGCATGTTGTTGGCACATAGACTGAAGGACTTTGGCATGTTTACCTATAATTCCCTGCAACCACCCTACTGTCTCAGCCCCCATCTTTTCCCCTCATTTTGAGTGTCAGCTTGGAAGGTAGTTCCCAGCCACAAGTTGGAGGTGGCTCCTTTGAAAAGGAAATTAATGGTTGGAGTTGTATCACGTAGGCATCAATTCTTTGTCAGAGGAAGATATACGTAGCATGCACTTTACTCAAGCAGTGAGGCTTCTGAAAGCTAGAATCCTCTTCATATTGTACGTAGTAGTTACATAATAATAAAGCCAAAGCATGACAGATTATTGTCTCTGTAGAGTGTAACCACTTACAGCCCCACACATATAACAAAGACTAAGCAGTGCCAGTATTTACATTAGAATTTGTCTCACTTTTTTAGACATTTGCAGAATGGAAATAAATTAATGTCACATGGACTAATTTGTTGAACCAGCCCTCTCACAAGGACCGTACCACCTGGGATTTTCCAGAGGGGTGTTTTGGGGCTGCGCAGCCTCTCACAGCTGGTTTAACATCTTTAGATCCTTATCAAGCACATCTGCTCTCCACATGAGAGCTCTCCTATGAGGCAGGTGTGAATCTGTCTGCCTCTTCATATACAATGAAGCACAAATTGTTCTTAATACATTTTTTTTATTGTATGCACACATTTTAATAGTTGCTCTGCATTGAAACCGAGTCCTCTTTTGACAGCCAGTGGCTCAAATGAATATATTTGAGCTTTAAATAGCACATGTAGCTCCGCCTGCCCTTTGGATTCTGAATCGCTTTGTTAGGTCGGGTCATATAAGCATTTTACTAAATCTGAGTATCAAATCTGAATCTGTTTGAATCAGCATTTTATATGTTAGAAGTTGAATTCTTAATTGTATATTCTTAATATTTAAGAAGATGAGATGTAAAGATTTCCTACGTTGACTTTTTTTTTTTTTTTGTTTAAATCAAGCTCGTGATAAAGCTCCCAATCAGTTCCCAGCTAAAATGATCACTCAGTGCAACACACATAGCCACCAGCTTAGTTATGGTGTTGTTTTGAGAGCATGCCCGATTTGACAGGCCCATGAACATGTGGGTATTAGGAGATAGCAGCCCCTGTGAATCAGCATGCTGACTTGCCTTCCAGCTTTGTGTTTGACGGCCTCTCGGCGACTACCTGCTGCCACCTCTATTTGACCTAAAAGCTCATGATACGATTAACGGTAGTTTTTGCAGTGAAACAGGAAGCCGAGTGCAATGCGGTGTTTGCTGTTATTTTGCTGTACGTAGGACGCTGATCTGCCGAATCTTCCTGCCACACACGTGTGACAATTTTTGTTGATTTGTTATACTCTCATTCGCTTTTCTCTTCTTTTTGTTCACGAGCTTTCGAGCTCTAGTGACTTATTTTTGTACAATTTAAATGTGTTTTCCTGTCGTTGATTGTGCGGTGTTGTCCACTCTCTGTTTCTCTGTCACCTTGTAAAGCTGACACACTTGTCGCGGCAGGTGGAGGGTTCAGACTCTGTTTTTAGTGGACGTTACTAGTGGATATGCTTTTCTGGGTTCAGGATTTTTGGCAGAGCGGATTTGGGGATGCACAATGTTTCTACTTTTGTGATGATCATGGACAATTGTGTATATACTCTGTCTGTTCATGACCTAGATTTATATATAAAAAGAAATGAGTATATTATATATCTATACATTACAAAGTCCTATGATCTTGTTTCTGAAGTTGCGTATTGAAAAACAATACTTTTCAGGGGTCTCACTTAGAGTTGGCCCTTTTAGGGTGTTACCAAAGGCACCTTTTGCTGTTGAGTATGTGTTGAGCAGCATTTTACTGGCTGTTTTTGTCTCAACAGTAATGACTAGGTTTTGTTTTCATTATTTATCCCATTGGTACCATAACACTGTTACAGTAGGTGTGCAGTCACTCTGTTTAGCCTTGCATATTAATGCACATATTCATACCCACACCCACCCCACCCCAGTGCAGATGATGTTGCAAACATATTCTTGCGCTGGCATCTGTGTCAGTTTCAGTATTTCAAGAAATTTGAGACTATAATTTACAATATGAGTTTTCAATATCCACAAAAATGCCAGAATCTATGTTTGTTCCTCTTTTTAAGGATTATCATCTGATGTATTTGAAAGGATAACTATCACTATGACGGGCCGAGCAAATGATTTTGTGTGATCAACATTTATTGTCTTATCAGGCCAAGTATGCTTAGTTTTAATTTGAATTAACATTTTTCAAGTTCACAGCTGCAAGCTTATCAGCTTTGGTATGCAAGTTATGCTTCTGTATCTAAAAATCACAGTTTAATCACAGCAGTAGCCAACGTGTCCTGGCGTTTACTGCATAAGGACCAAGGTATCTGTCTTTTAAAAAAAGGAATAAATTTGCTCATTTTAACTGAATGTATCTAGCAGAGAGAGATCCCCTCTCAATACAAATACACCATTAATGTCCTTAAGTCTCTTAAACCTTTTCCATAACTTTTGCAGTTGAGGTATTGAGGTCAAGATATTTGGTAGATTGCTTCCGTCATCATCTTTTCATTAAATTTCCAACAATAATGTCTACACAAATACAAGTTTGCATTAAATTGTGTAGAAAGTAAACTTTTCCAAAATAATACCTAAGGTCTGTTTGCAGCCGGGCATTGTTTCATCTTTTGTTTTATTATAGTTTTTTTTTTAATGCATTCCCTTTTAGATGCATGCACAGGCACATTGTTTTCTCCTATTTTGTAGCTGTTGACCGGTTTTGTGTGTGTGTGTGTGTGTGTGTGTGTGTGTGTGTGATACTTACATAGTTGGGATGTGAAAACGCATATAATCAGGCTATCCTGAATATCACCTCAGCTGGGAAATGCTGACATCTCAGCTCATTTTGACACACTTGAAGAGATGCAGCAATACGTAACTGAACCAAGTACAGGACACATA
>JAMQGT020007273.1:0-46316 GCA_024447675.2 Pterophyllum scalare | reverse complement strand
GTGTTATGTAGCACCTTGACTCATTTCCGTATTGCTGATGGCCTCTCATCCGTAATCATTGTGGTGGTTCCATTAACGCGATGCCAAGAGTTTTCTCCAAGCCTGCCCGTATTTACGCCCCTTTGCCTCAGGCTTTGTTACTCAGCCCTGTTCTCAGGAACCTTCTCTAGGTGTCCCTAATGGTATGTTGGCAGTGTTGTCCATGGTGTCTGTGCCATATGTGTGTGCCTGTGTTACTGCATACATATGTATGAATGACAAATGGGAGTAAGGGCCTCCTATGTTGCTGTTGTTATTGTTGTTGTTGATGTCGACGCCTCACTCATCCCCGTGAATGGACTGCTTGGTCTCAATAGAAGAGGGGGCGTTTGTGTGGGTTGGGTCCATCATTCATTTACTTCATTCATGTCCCCAGGGAAGCGGAGGGGGAGTGGCATACAATATTGGCACGGCATTAACGCTCAAAGCATCTCTGTCTGTCCTTTACCTCCCTCTACTCACTCTCTCTCTGCCTCGCATCATTCTCGTCTCTCACTTTTTCTCCTCTTGGCACAAATGGCAAAACAGTCATCACTCAAAGCTTGGCTATGATCCTGGGCTTTCATGTTCCATAAGATTTCATGTTAGATGGATCGATGCTCCTCTGGATCTTGTGCTTCACCACACTACAATGATGGAAGACCACAGACAGCCTTTCAGGAACTTTATAAGAGGCAGCACCTCCTGGCACAAACACAGAGGCACGAACTATTTTCCATAGCTGACAGATGTAGTTTTAATGTGGTTGATTCAGCTGAGAATCAGACAGAGGAAACAAAAAGGAAGATCTGCACTCCAAATGATACTTCGCTCAAGTGTTATCACATTTAGAAAGTATGAGATCCTTAGAATTCATTAGCCTGTGGCTCTGATTATGCGAATGCCATTAACAAACAGGATTGGTGCACAGTGTGAAATTGATCATTTCACTACCGTGGCGAGATTACACCATCCTATTAAGCCATCTATTCATGATTATTCACAAATCATTGCAAGACATTATGAACAAATTAGACCCTAAAAATAACAGTATCCTGATTTGTTTTTCAACATTTTCTTAGCTTTTACGCCACATTGCATGATTTGGTGTTAATAACTGATGCTTGTTTTTTATTGTGAAAACTAAATGGTAAATGGTTCTGGTACTCATATAACTCTTTTCTACTCAATTTGAGCATTCACACTGCTTTCTTACTACAAGTCTCATGCACACAAGTCCCTTTTTTCCCTGCCTAAGCACTTTTAACCTGACATTCACACAGATTCATCGGGGGCAACGTGGGGTTCAGTATCTTGCCCAAGGATACTTCAGCATGCAGGTTGGAGGAGTCAGGGATTGAACGACCAACCTTTCACTTAGTAGGCAGGATTTTGCCACAGGCACCTTGAAGCTATGGCTGCATGTGTATTTAAGTTGATAGCAAAAGGAGTGAGTGTAGCGCGTGAGTGCATATCCCCTGATCAGCAGATCCCTGGTTTGAAACCTTGCCGGGGATCATTTGATACATGTCTTGCTCTTTTCCTTATTCCCTGTCCTTATGAAATAAAGGAAAAATACTCCCCAAAATGGAAATGCTCCAATTACACCTAGTATTTTTTTTACAAAGACACTGGGTTGTCCAGTTGGAAGTTAGGACTAGTGGGTATTTTGGACAACAAACCCCAATTTATTTAAATTTGTATATAGTAGATAAGATATAAATAATACAATATGGAGTTGCTGAGAAGTGTCGTTTTTCCCTTAGGATGGAGCTATATTATAGCTTCTTCATAATTTAGTGCCTCAAGGATTTTAAGTGTTACGATTGGCTAATATAAGCTAAATGATTTATTCTTTTTATTCTGAAAGTTCTAATGTTTTTTAAAGGTTATCTCATTGCTAAATGTAATTCATTTGAAAAAAAAGACACTAAGAGCATTTCCTTGGTTATCAAAACACATAAATTGTTAAGGTAAGGAAGTAGCTATGGAGATTATGTCTGGCCTTTCCTACCAAATATGAGATAAACTATGAATTATACACTTACTGTATCGCTGTAGTTTCTTAAGAGCCCATTTTCAGATTCTTTTTAAATAGCTTTGTTGCAAAAAAATTTTTTTATCGCATGACAATCAAAAGACCATTCCTCAACTCTCCCGACTCTGCCATGTGTGAGTGTTGCGAATGATTCACTAGTTCTTCAGATGATTATAACCAGACTACTGGAAAAGCTACAACAGAAAATATGGCAAGCTGCAAACAAACAAATCCCAGGCAGAGAAAAAAAGAAACTTGTCTGTCGTTCAGATCTTGATGAATGAAAAACTGATAACAAAGACAGGAGAAGGAGGATTGAGAGGGTCGAGGGGCCACTCGTAAAAGAAAAAAGTCTCTCTCCATTCTTGGTGTGGAACAGTCTGTGTTTGGGTTCCTTATCAGTGCAGAGCGGATGGCTAAGCACTGATTTATGACAAGGTATGACAGTGCAAGATAAGAGTGTTTTTAGCCTCAATGTGTCTGTGCAATCGTTGGCCTCCTTCAGCACCCCATGCAAGGAGGGATGGAGGGTGACTGTGACCAGCATTTCCCACTGTCACGCAAGTTCCCTTCTTCCAACTGATAAGACTCCTACCTTCCTTTCATTTTGTGCTGCTCTTCATGTATTGCTATCCCTCTTTGTCATTCTCCTATCAAAACATGTGCTTCCAGCTAATACTTTCTTTTGTTAAACATGTTGGATGTAAAAGTGCAGACATATGTATGTTGCAACGTGTGAGCCTAGACCCAGGTAGCTGCGAAGCGCTGAATTCTAAAGCACAAAGCAATACACCAGTGGAGGCTTAAATGTGTCATGACTGCTTAACTGCTGAAAAGGTCATTTCAACATTTCTTATCTATCTCCACTGCATACTAAATCTCACAGAGCAGAACTGCCAACAATAACATACCAGAAAATTCTTCACTATTTTCTGATTCGTTGCATCCAGAGTTTTGTTCCACTTGGTATATGTAATTGATAAAGCTTGCAATTTGAACACGTGCCAACCTCACTTGCCCATTTCATGCCTGGAGTGCAGTAATAGCTGTATAGCACTAACATGAAGGTCTTATATGACAGGCCTTGATGTGGGCTGTGTAGGGCAGACATGTTATCTTGTATCTGTTTTTTTTTTATGATTTTATCCATCTGTTCTCCATTCCTCGCTCTCAACTCTGCCAATTTTGATACTTCTGCCTCCTTTATCTGTAAAATCTCACCATTCGGTGTCACGGTTTCACTTAGGAAACCTCTAATGAATTTGACCCTAACCATAGCTATTCACACATTGTCTCAGCTCTGTTCTTAAACAGACATCTCCTGAATGCTGACCCTTGGGGTCATGGGTGAAAACAAGACCGCAGGGTCACAAGGTAGGATGTCCCAGCTGTCTATCAAATGTGAAAACTGCCAAATTAACAAGCACTGGTGTTTTCAAATTTAAGAGTGTGTGCACGTCAGTCAGCAAGAGAAGCAAAGAAATTACAAATTACAAAGACAGACAGTAATCTATAGGTCTGTCAGCCTGTCACTCAGCCTGACCTTGGGTAGCTTTACTTTAATTGCAGGGTGGTATGAGAGAGTGGGGCCCACCTTCAGCAGACAATTCACTTTATCCATTAAAGATATAATGGCTGCCAGCATGTTTCATCTTGAAAGACATTTTCTGCTTTTAAAGCACATGTTTAACCTGTTGGAATGTAAATGATCACTTTAAGCCTGTAATTATTTTCTCTGAAGCCCCCTCATTTTTAAATAATCCAGGCCTTTCACGTTGGGTCTTAATACTCCTGTAGTCCCAGGTGGTAGTTGGTGCTGCTTGTCAGACAATAGTAACACTAAAGCTTGTGGCACTGAAATTCACTGTTGCTCTTTGAGATTATACTTCCACCTGTACTGTCTTCTGTTACTGTCAGATGTATTTTGAACTTTAAACTTCAGATTAGCTCAGCCATGACCTTGTCAAATTATTATATTGGCAGAGACCCTTGGTAAACGAGAAACAAAACAAGTGTGTGTGAATAGATCTCCAAGCTATCTTCCCAAACCCAGTTATTTCCAAAGCAAGCTTCTGTAGCATTAATACTCTCTCTTTCTTTCAGTCATCCCTCCCCCTTTTCTTCCCCTTTTGCCTTCTGCCTTCTGCCCAACTCCCACATTCTTACTTTAGCCATGTCCATCATACAGGCTCTAAGAAAATATGAATACCCTGACTGATGGTCATCATCTCCCACTTTGTTTTCTCCACTCATTTCCTTCTATTTATGCCAGATAGACTGACAGACAGCAAATAGACAGTTAACATGGATACTCTTTCACTCACAGCACCCAGTCAACTAATTCTCACCAGTTGGCCTTCCCTACTTTCTTTTCTTCCTGCAGCTCTCACCAAACTTTCCTACTGATTTCATTCAACATCAGAATCAAACCCCCATGTTCATGCATGTGTTTGTGTTGATGTGAGGCGACATTGAATCTCTCTAATGCTTGCAAATGTACTAAATCCAAAAGGGGTTAGTGTTTAAAGGATGATGAACAAAAGATGATTGAAAAGAGACAGTGGGATGCTAGACTCAGTGATAACTGCTGTTGTCTGCAGACAGAATATAAGTTTGTATGAAGTGTCAGTCCTTGCATAGAAGCCATAAAACATAAAAGAATCACAAAAGTGAAGGGTGCTGGACTCGATACACACAAAAAACGGATTCAGACACACAGAGAAACAGCTGCTGCCTCATTTTGGTCTTTTTCTCAGGAGGATTTAGTTATAGAAGATATTTGGTGTAAGCAGCTTAAATAACAAAAAAATGAAATGCTTTAAAATAATATCTTGCATTAGTGGGACTCAACTGCTCTCGCCCTGGCCATAAGAACAAAACATAATATTGTTTTTGGGCTGCTCCTAAGTAATAAAAGCTCAGGTATTACCTATAAAAACCTTCCAGGGAATATGTGTGTATGTGTGAGAATATGTTCAACTTTCAAGAGAGTTTTTGCAGGTACATTTGTTTTCTTAGCCAGTGTTATTGTTGCAGTACTTAAAGTACTTGGAGGCAGAGTATTTTGTTTTTTCTTTTCTTCTGAATGTGATTATCTTTACAGTAATCTTCTATGAGAGATCAATGCTATTGATCTGCTCGTTGACCAGTGCACAGTCGGGCCTCTAATGGGATGGATTACTGGAGGAATGTTATATTTGATTTGTCTGGAAAAGATCATCTCTTGAGGGAGTGTTTTGAAAAATCTTGACCTCCATGGAAGTGTCAGTCAATAACTGCTTGTAGTGGTGGCTGCCAGACAAATATTTATATTCATGTAAATATCTCTGTAATGTTTGTCACTGTAAACAAATGAGTTCAGAATTTATCAATGTGTGGCTACAATACTTATGTTTACAAGGTGTCATATATACGTTTATTGCTACCTTAGTTTAGCACTTCAACTAAAAAAAAAAATTTTTTTAAAATGCCAGTTAGCACAAAATACAGAGTACAGCTTAGGCTTATAGCAGTGCCATTACTGCAGGTCTTTACATATATTAAATAAATGCAACATTTTTTTAAGTGATCCCAACAGAAACATGAATGTCAACTGAATTTCTTAACAATTCAGCTAATAGTTGTTTCACCAGCTATTGAAGGAAAATTTATCTTCTGGGGTATTTGTCCAAATTTTTAGCAAATTCAGTGACTAGTTCATCCATAGTTGAGATATTTCACACTGAAGTTGACTGGGCAATAGAATGCCTTTAACACTGCTGCCACGGCATAACTGGCGTCAGTTGTCCATCAAGATCAAGAATGTGACAGTACAACAGACGGTGCAGGAAGAATTTGGAATGACATTTCTTTTAATTAGGCCATTTAAGCTGGCTTCAAAAGGATATTGGTGTACTATGGGCTTCCATGTCTGCTTTTCTCATCGCACCAAAATGTAACTCCATAGTATCTGAGAACAAAGCCTGTCAGACAAATGAGGAGGTCCACCACCACAGCCCATCGGATGACCACACCACACTGCTCAACAATCAGCCACAGGACTGTAGAGAATTATCTGGTTGTCTTTTGCCTGTCATGCAGCATTAGTGCACAAGTCTTAACTGGGGATCTGTGGTGACACGTACCTGGTTGGGGGTAACCCTGCTATTGTGTAGCGGTGACGTGGGGTCAAGTGGATGTATGCAGCAGCAGGGTATGCAGCATAATGTAGACGGAGCTGACACAGATGGGTTTGCAGCATTTCCTCATTAGTGGGTTGTAGAATGATAACTTCAGAGATTTTGGTGACCTTGGAGGTTGTCTTGTCTAACCATGTGTTATGGCAGTGTTACATTTATATTGCAAAACTTTACTTATATTATTTTACACACTAAAATATCACAGCTGGTAAGCAGCAGTGAAATGCCCTTTTACAGTGTACTTGTTATTTTTTATTTATTTTTAGAAATGTGCTCAAAGCTTGTTCAAAAACCATGATCTCATTAGACATCCCACTTGAGAACCCTCTTTACTCATGTAAGAGGTAAATACTTTTAATGGGTGAAGAACCAGACTGACAGCAGGAGCAAAATACATCTTCACTGCATACATTTCCCGCATTTCCCACCTCTTCCACCTGTGGCATGCTTGGTGCCAAAGAAAGGACAGACGGATTCAACAGAAAAAAAAGGCATCTGTTATCTCAATGGACTGGTATGCAGACAGAGGCTAGTGCATACTAGCAGGATCAGACAAGCCTAGGAAAAGGTGTCAGAGGAAGCTTGTTGATGAATGAAAATAGCATTAAGCGGGTATGATTTAAGATTGATGGGGGTGCTCTAGCTGTAAAAGTTGCATGCATATATCTTTAAGAAATCTTTAAAAAATTCCCACATTGATTGTGGGGGGGGGTAAGACTGGTGGAAATGTTCAGTGTTAGGAAACTGCTGTAGGATAGGAAACTGATAAATGAGCTTGAGATATTTGTTTACTCATCACTCCTCTCTGGGAAATAATTTAGCTTCATTAATTAGTAAGATAATACCTTTTGGTCCCAGCTGACGTAAAATATGAGATGTTGTTTAGCCTTATCTGGACTTGAAGGGTTTTTGAATTTGCCAGTTCTGTGATAATCTTTGATTGATGCACAAAAACATTTTTAAAATTTTGAATGATGGTGGTGATGGTAAAAAAAAATAAATAAATAAAAAAGTAGAGAACTACAAATAAGCAATAGTTTCCTGTGGCCTCCCAATCACTCTGACCTCCTTCCTCTGTGGATTGTGTGGCTTTTAAACAATGTCACACTATTTTCTCCTTTCCCCTGAGAGACAAGAGTCCCAATTTCTCCAACTGCTAGACATTTTTGTCACTTCTGTGTAAACTTTAGGATGAATCACTGAAAAAACTGATGCTTCCTCTTTCCCACAGAGGACAGTCTGTCCACAGTGTCCACCACAAGCAACTAACACTCCCCCTACTATGATATAGTGAACGAGTATCACTACATTCTGATTCTCCTCAAAACTCCTCTTCATCATTCTTTGAATTTGACCCTAAAAAGCTGGATCTGATCTACTTACTGGTAAACACCACTGTATACCTCTGTTTTATTATTATTTGGTAAAACATTTACCATTAAGCCAATGGAGAGTAGCTTATTGGTTTCCTAGGGTACTACCATTGTTAAATTTAGGACTTAAATGTAGTAAAAATGTTATATGTGCAGTTCTTCATTCAGATTTACGCACATCTTGTGTGTGGGGTGGAGGCAGGGCATCCTGTCATCCTGGGGACAGACGGCACCTCTTGGAGTGTCTTGCACTTGGACATTGGCAGTGAATCCTTCAGGTCCTTTGGGTTGTGGAGTGGAGCCTCCACTGATCATTCTTGTTCAGGCTCATCTCGTGATCAATCAGGTGCATCCAGTAGTCAATCAGATAGGGATCTAGGGAGCTTGGAGGCCTGTCTGCCATAAAGGAGTGTGTTTATTTTGCAACAATGTTTACGTGGGTGGTACCTATGGAAGTAACCTCCACATGAGCAGTATCCCAAGGGTTCCCATCAGAACATTGCATTGTAGCAACATGATTAATGTTAATCACTTCTAAGCTATTCACTTAGCTGTCAGTGTTTGTGTTGTTGTGGCTGTCGCTCTATATTTGTGCTGTTTGAATGTTGTTGATGAAGATCCAACTTGCTCATTACTTTATTGACTTTTAAGTCTCTCTTTCTTTTCTTTTCTTTTTTTGTCTTCTTCTTCTTCTTCTTCTTCTTCTTCTTTTTTTTTTTTTAACCTAAGCTGGCAGTTGAGGTCCTGATCGGTGTTTGTGTGTGGTTGGTCACACAATCAAGGTGTTTTGTTCTCACTTCAACTCATGATTAGAATTGAAGCGCCTCTGTGTGCCTTTGTGAGCTTTGTGTTTGGCCCTCAAGCAGCTGTAAAGGAGAGCTCAGCCTCTCTGTCTTGGCTGTACAGAGGAGCTTTCATAGAGTTTGACTCAGAGTTTCTATGGCTCTCTCCTGCCTGCATTGATAAATGGAAGTTCTTAGGTTGGCTGTCAGCTGTTAGGTTCCTCTACCCTCAGGACTTCTCCTTGTATTATCACTCCTCTACCGCAACATTTGCTGTTATGGGTGAAAAATCACCACAGGGAATAGAGTAGATTCTCAGTGCTTGACTGAGAGGGGAACACCCAGAGAAGGTAGAGGTGGTGGTTGTCCCCAGTAGACCCTGAGTCAACACTTGCTGCTAATGGTCTCTCTAAATTTACCTTCTAATTACCCCCTTCTTATTGCCCCCAGCTAGCAGAACACTGGCAATGACCTTGAAACACAAGGAAGCAAAAAGACATGCTGAAAATTGCACTTTATTCACTTCTGGCTAAAATCAGCAAGAAGAGAACTGATCCACTGACAACTTGGCTTGAGAAAGATGCAGATTTTATTACTCCAAGTCAAATCAAGAATCAGAAAAATCTATAAGTAGGAATGAGAAGATCCTTTGAGAGATCGTTATACATCTGGCTCTATGTTAGTGCAGCTGACAAAGAGG
Organism: Pterophyllum scalare; assembly: GCA_024447675.2. Taxonomy (NCBI): domain Eukaryota; kingdom Metazoa; phylum Chordata; class Actinopteri; order Cichliformes; family Cichlidae; genus Pterophyllum; species Pterophyllum scalare. The sequence goes on along the minus strand of JAMQGT020007273.1, from coordinate 37,227 downwards.
GAGAGTATTTGTTCTAAGTGTCAGTTCAAAGGTCAGTTAGGGAGAGGAGGATTTTTCACTCATTCACACCCGCTCTGTCTCATTATTCAGCCCTCTCCATAATCCTTCTAAACTGTCTTGTCACCACTGACCACTGCCGCCATCCTGACCAGCCTGCTGCAAGCGACGGCACAGCTACAACAACAAACACAGTTTCATCACAGCATAAACACCATCCCACCCATACGTATACATATAAACATTTGTGCAATAGAGCAGCCAAACACAAAAACAGACAATGGCATGGGATAAAGCAGAAACTAAAGTAAGGAACAACCAGTCATTTTCATGTTCTTCAAAATCCAGAGATTAGCATTATAGAGGAAGAGAGTCAAGGAGACCTCAAATGCAAACCTTTAAGGTGTAGCAGCTCGGCGTGAATTTCTTGTTGTTCTTGGCTAGAAGCAAGCGTGGCATGGTTGGAATAATTGTTTTGTGTATGTTTTATCAAGTTTTAACTATCCTCTTTTTGCACAACTATTATACAAAAACAAACAACTATTATAAACACTTTGTTCAGATTGAACATCATCATGAAGTTTGATCTCAAATAATTTAGGACTGAAATTCAATTTTATTTTCATTATCAGCTATTTAATGTATTTTTTTTTAATTCTATGAGATATTCGAAAATTGTGCCTCTCAATTTTCTAAAGCCCAAAATTATTGCAGGTGTTTTCATTAACTCACAGTTGAAAATCCAAAGATTTTCTGTTGTAGTTCACTAATATTCATTCATCTTTGTGCTAAGCTAAAAAAAAAAAAAAAAATCAGGCACTATTGTTGTGACTTTTCTGTTCTCAACTAATCAATTAATAAACCTATTATTGAATCATTCTTGACAAAATTGTCCTCTCCATTTTTCAAATTTTCTTAGAGGATATAATATCCCAACTCTAACTGGTCCTTGTATCCTTAAGTACCCCACCCAAACATCATCATGACCACCCAGCTCTGTTGAATGTAAAGAGGCCACTGTGAGCTTTCACCACAGACCCCTCATGTCCTTTAACCTTTCACCCTCAAAGCTGCTCAGGGCAGCTGTCTGCGGCAGAGTGTGCAGAGAGAAAAGCCAGTATTCAGGCCTGAGACCCACGTCAAACTTTTGCATTGGTTCTGTGGATATGTTTCAAATGAAAACTCATACACCATGTTTAAAAAAAAAGAAAAAAAAAAGCCTAAAGTTATTTTTGTTCATAGACCTTTTTCAAATCAAGAATAATAACTGATTATGTTTGCTGTTTTGTGTGAGGGTTAAAAAGCCAAAAGGCAAATTAAACATCTTCAGTCTCTGCATGTAGTTGCTCTAGTTTCGGATCGCGTCATATAGGTATCATGCAATGTGACTTTAATAAAGGTCAGGTTTGTGGACTAGATACAGAGAAACTAAATGACCTTTGCTGTCAGCTAAACCGGGGATCTTCTTCTTCTCCCATGTGCTTTAATTAACCTTTTCTGTCATCTGTAACAGCAGAAATAGATTTGTTATAATCTCTCATTTCCACTCAGGAAGTGAACTTAAATCAATCTTTCCCTGCCTTCGATTTGTGGAGTGGGAGACAGGTGTCTCTGATTTGACGTGAGGATCAGAAAGCTCTACCGCTTTTTCTGTGAGCGCGCGCACACACACACACACACACACACACACAGAAATATTGTGAATCAGTAGCACACAAGCATGAAGAGCATCTGAGTGACAGCATCCGGAAGCTCTAAGATAAGATGTAATCTGGTGCCAATTATTTCTCCTTGACAGGCGCAGGTAAGCGGCAATCAGCTCCAGTGACATGTGTTGTGAGTCAATAGACCTTACCCCAGTGGGTGGTGAGAGGCTGATTATGAGGTTCTGAACTGAGGCAAACACGAAAGACAAACACTGAGCCTGGTTGAGCTGATAAGCATTCCCACCACTGTTCAGCCACTCTGTTATCCCCAATGACCTCTCCATCCTGTGCTAACACACAAAGGTGCACCGACCCCAGACATTCAATAATCAATTGAGAGATGCACTGATTAAAACAAAGTCCTACATTGCATGCATTTTCAAGCAGAGAAAAAAGTCCTCAAACCTAAATGACAAGCGTGTCAGTGTTTTCCAAAGTGACTCAGCTAATCCACGGCTAATTTTTTTTTTTTTTTAAAGAATTAAACATTTTGGTTAAAGGTAAACTTGTTCACATGTTGAAGCATGTTAAAACTTCCTGCAAGAAACTAGATGAAAATATTGACACTTCTGGTATCGTATCTGTATGTCAAGCTGGCAGCAGATGAGTTTAGCTTAGACAAACAGCCTGAATCCCAGAATGTTTGTTAGCACATCAATAAGCTCACAAATAAACATGCTGTACTTCTTTGTTTGATTTGTACTCAAACAGAAACAGAAATTTTTGGTGAGCCGTGGCAAGGTGCAGTATATTCCTCCTTTTAAAACCACATTTTATTTGCTAAGAGATATGGTGCTGTGAGTCAATTTTGACATTTAGAGGTGCTCGTAGACATTGTCTTTTTATCTTTTCCCAAATATGGTATCTCTTTGTGGGAATTTCTTAAGATTTAGCACAAATATCCATTTGAAAGCAGAGATGAATAAATCATAATTTGGGCACGGCTGCACAGTAGTTAGTTAACTAATTTTAACTGGTTGGTTGAGATGTGCAACTGCGCTACACTAATTATATTTGAACATTTGAGTGTCCCAGACAAGCTGTTTATATTGCTTGCAGTCAGCATTCTAAACTAACCTAATGGCTGCTAAGCTCTAGTACCATAATTAACAAATACCAATGATGCTTTTCATCCTAGTGGGACTCTAAGCAGAAAAAAGTGAATAAATGCATTTTCAACAAGGTTGCACTACCTATACTGCCGTCATGGTTACAGCAAAGCAAATTCAGTTATTTATAGGAGATTAATTAAAATACTCGTCAAGGATGTTTTACAGACAGTCATATATAAAATTACTTTTAGAGACACATCCTTGCACGCTTGGCTGCAGACAAGCTGCAACAAGGTGGAACCACACCTTTACTTTCAGAGAATGTGAACATAAGTAAATTTGGAAATTTAGTCCACATGCCCGGAATACCTGGGCAGGTATGTGGGATATTCTGCTGTCTGCTCCCTCATACTCTCCTTTGGTTTCACTCAAGTGCACATTGATTGTGAGGAAGGGGCTAAGCTGAGAGAGGCGGCAAAGAAATAGTGTTGGTGTCTTTTGGTTCATGTGTCCTTATCTCTTTATAGATACAAAACAGGGGTCATTTATGTCATTTTGAGGTAACCCAGGAAAACCACACCATGTGTCCCATGGCCGAAAGGGCTATATACCTTAGCTGCAGAACAGAGCAGAGGGACCTCATCAATAGGTGAAGAGACTATAGGCTCAGTTTACGACGCGACGTCACTCACATTCCTGGAGAGTAGATTGAGTTTTGTTCAACAAAGTGAAGGCAATTTCACACAGTCACAGAGAAATTAAAAGACAATGTTATTCTCTCTGGCTGAGTGTCTGGTAGTGATTACAAAAGCCTTGCTGGGAAACCGAGTGATACACACCATGTCCTGCGGTCTTTAAAGACTGCAGAATCCGGTGCCCTATCATTGCTGAATTTAACAGCTGGTTGTAAATTCAGCCATTTAATATGAAAGAAGTCAGTTTTTGTTGTTGTTTATTGGCACATTTTTCTCTACTTGAGAGGGCAATTTAGGCTGAGCACACAGGAATGCTTTTTGAGAAGATGAATTTGTGCTGACAGTAGAGTATATGTGTGGTTTGAGGTGGACTGTTATCGTACTTCACTACTTATCTCGCCACGCCTCAGGCATTATTTCAGGGTAAATGTGTTTTAGCATGTCTCATCTTGCAAGGATGCAGCGTGTCTTCTTTGTGCAAGCTTGCCACGTCATTTGCACCAACTACAATGTCAGGATGAAGGGAGTCAATATACTTTATAAATCTGATAAGCATCATATTTTAGCTGAAGGAGTTGTAGTCCTTATGCAAACAAACTTATACAGCACACAGAATGAGCCCCATGTGCTGTAGATGTTAGGGAGACATTTTCCATTGTGTCACAATGTCACAAGTTAGGCTTGGAAAAGAAAGTATCAGCAGCGTTTTAAGATTGTTATTGGATAAAGAAAAGTGTTTCATGCAATCTGTTATAAAATAAATCAAAGAACATTTTTAGCACCAACAGTCATATGGTGCATGCAGGAAAACAATCTCAAATGTTAAAAATAATAAACAAAACTCTGTACTGTGTAACTGTATTATACTTCTGATGTGTGTTTGTTAGCATTTGTCATTTTTCATGATATGTGGATTAATTAGGTCACGCCTGCCAGGATGGAATTTGATTTGCTTCGGAGGTGAAAGATATTGATCCAGTGATCCTGAATGAAAGATTCACAGCAGAGAAATATGGCAGGCTGTCAGACACTTGGAGCTGGTTGCTATTAACAGATGATATGTTTAGACGAATGTTTATTTGTAATGTAGTAGGTTATCTGTCTGTCTGCCCGTCTAGTCTTATTTGCAGTGACCTACTGTAACTGTCTGATTTATGACAGCCGGTCCCCCTCTGTTTCTGCTGCCCCTGAGTGTAGATCTGAGTGCTGAGGTGATAAATGTGGGGTCTCTGCTGAAATTCCAGTATCGTTTGACTGCTAGGCTTGCCACAGCAGATAACAGGCTGTGTTTAGTTGAAAAGCAGACGGGGATGGAAGATGAGATGCTCCACTGTCTTTGGATACTATCTGTGTGTTTGTGAGTGCTGCTTTTGCCCCAGTACAAATGCGGTAATCCTGGATTACACATGGCAATGTTTCCTGGAATCCCTCAAACACGCTGAAAAGCCAAACCTCAGAGAATTTTTTTTTTAAAGTTTTGATTGAATACTTTTTCAGAATTATTTTTTAACAGAATAGAATTAGAAATGAAAACCTGATATGCAGTTTCACCACACTGTGGTGAAATTGCATATCAGGGTTACTATTAAACTGTTAAAAGTGTTGTGAGAATTACATGGGTGACAGCCATGTCTATTTCTGTTTACTACCTGCATACTATGATGCTGCACCGTGACTGCAGCATTTCACAGCTCCTAAAGGAGCTCAGAAAAACAGCAGCAAAGAAGCTCTCTAGAAGAGGATTCATGTCAGTATTTCAACATCTCCCATGCAGGTGGAGAACTTCTGGCTGTCTTTTATTCCCACTAAGTAAGACACTCTTTTTCAGTCTGTTTAGGAAAAGTTATTATAGCTGCCATAAGGAGTCTTTTTCATCTGTGACTCTTAGGCTTGGCTACACAGAGCAGAAAGAGCATTTGTATGGTTCCATTAAAGTGGAACCTGAACAGGCCTTCCATCGGGTCCTCAGGTTTTCTCTACAAACAGAACGGCACAAATGCAATCTCAGCTTTCTCAAACAAATTCTGAGAGACAAGAGAAACAGATAGACCTGTCAGAGCTGCTCCAAAGATAATAAAAGGATTCATGGGGAATTCTGCTTTTTTTGTACAATAGGACTGAAACTCACACTTTCACACCAGTGAGCCTCGCTGTGCAGTATGTGAGCCATCAGTTTCATTTCAAAATAGATTTAACAGCGGTATGGAGTAAAGTGTGTTGCAGTGTTTTGCTTCCCAGAGAGCACATCAGCCCATTCATGGATAATTCACAAGAAAAGATTGTTACAAAGGCTATCATCTCTTTCACAGCTTGTTAGAGCTGAAAAAGATAAATGTAACTGAGGTTCACACTGCATGGCCCTGAATATTATCAACCATATGGCCTGTTGTAATAGACACCATGGTATGTGACTTCTTACTGTTCCTATAACTTGTGACTGATCTTTTGCGTCTCTGCTGCCATTCATTTAGGACTCCTGTGAGTTATTTTTTCTCCTCTTGTTTTTGTAATGCCTGCCATACCCATAATTAGTCTGAAAATAACTCCATTATAGTAGGATGTAATTGGGGGAAGGGGTAAAAATGAACACAATCTGTAAATTAATCTAGGAGAGTTTGATGGTAGGTTTGGCATCATTAGTATGTTACCATGCCTTTAACAATAACATACTTTGTGTTTCTATGCATATGTGTGTCAGAAGAAGGCAGCCTACACACAATTCCTGAGACTATGTCTGTGGTTTGGGTTTTCCAGTTTTATTGTGTGTTTTTCTACTGACAGTAATGATAGGTTCAGTATGAACAAAAACATTTATTTTTGCACTTTTTTTGCTCCTTTATAGAGCTGAAGTCTACCGGCACTGCTCACCACTTCTCCTTTTTGCTGAATTCAACTGACTATCGGATCCTTCGCATGGACGAGGACCATGACCGCATGTATGTGGGCAGCAAAGATTATATACTGTCTCTGGATCTACATGACATCAACAAGGAGCCTCTCATAGTAAGAAAGTTTATACACAAACACTGAACTGGCCGAGCTCAGCATGCGTTTCCAAGCTAACCAGCTTGTGTATTTTTCACTGTCAGATCCACTGGCCTGTTGCCCCCCAGAGGAAGACTGAATGTGTTTTGTCGGGGAAAGACATCAATGTAAGTATTTAAAACAAATAACAATTCTGACCAATCAAAAATCCCAAACGTTTTCTGGTTCCATATGCAAGAATTTAGTGTCAAGTTTACATCCCATGTTAGTGGGTAGCATTTTAAGGATATAGTATCGTATTTTGTATATATATTCATTTAGTTTTCTTTGTGCAGATGTGAAATGTAAAAATGACATCAGAGGTCAAATGTGGCATGATATTTGGATGCAAACTAACGTGATATTTAGAATCCTCATATACCAGTATGATTTCCTAAATATTGCCAATACAAATTTAAGCATAGTTTTAACAATAAAAGACATTTTGTGAAAGTTTTACCTTATTTGACCTTGAAGAAGAGGTCAAAAGTCCAAAGTAACGGGATTTTAGAATCTCCATATATCATTCCCTATATGCCTATATGTTGTTGAAACAAACAATGGCAGTCAGAAACATAGTTTGAAATAGCTCAATATACAGATTAGTTTCTAAGTTCTAAGTTTAAGGATCTTTGACAAATAAATGATGAAGTTGGCTTTGAAGACCTTGGTGGATGTAAGCCAAGTTTTAATGGCTTGTTAATCTGACTCCACTCTGCAGCCCTACAAGGTTCTTTCAGAATTCATTCAATTTTTATGCTATTGTGTTTATAAACGGAATGGTATAATGACACACACACACAAACACTACCAACAACATAACCAGAGTTAATAAAGAATTGAATCATCAACAGACAATAGACAGTATTTTTGAGAGCCCAGGTCTGCACAAATATGATTGGTCAGTAGCACTCAATCTTCAACTGGATTATAAACTGCAACCAAAAAGCTTCCAAATCTACCAAAAATTCAGATTCTGGATTCCGCTTATAAAGATTGCAATGTTTTGTCACATTGATATAACTATGATAGCTTTAAAAAAAAAATGTAAAAAAGCATAGTTGTGCCCTGCTGCAGGTAAACGCTTTGTTTCCAGGGTTACCCCTGTTTAAATTTAATAGTTTCTTCTTTTTTTTTTTCGTTTCTCGTTTTTTTGGTAACACTCCCAATTTGAATTGCTGGATTAGGGTTAATAGAGAACAAGCTCCTCCAAATGTGTGACTAGTTATGAAGCTCTTATTTAGTGCCTCTGACTCCTTGATAATTGCATACAGATGCCACCAATTTAGCTGTAGCAGGAACTTAAAACTTGCAAAAAAAATATCTATCTTCAGTTAGAGCTCATCTAGAAATGCCAAATTATTATTACTATTATTTTTCACCCAGTAATCATTTTACCCTTTGTTGTTCAGACAAACGGCCAAAATGAATCAGCCACTGGAAGCTGCAGACCCATCTGAATTCTTTAAAGGGTTCAAAGACATTCAGAGAGCTCCTTGCGCCTCCTGTGCAGCCACCACAAAGAAGAGATGGAAACTCATCATTGAAATTCATTTAAAAGCCAGATCCTTCTCTTTTGATTTTGTTCACACATTGTTCCCCCTCCCACCCTGAAACACACACATACACACTTGTTTTATCCATGCTAGGGGTGAGAGCCGGCAGAGGCAGTGTGCACCAACAGTTTGATGAGGCTGTGGATAATAACCCTTCTCTTCCTGCTGGTATAGAGCTCAGCCTGCTGTTTATCCTACTAGAATGTTCATTTATGCACGTTTGGTGACCTGCGCCTCCCTGCGCCTCTGGCTACATTGGCATGCATATGTTCATATGTGCCTGTCTGTGTATGTGTGTGAGGGGATGGGTTTGAAATTTCATCAATAGAATAAGAGATACGATTGGCTACTGCAAGGCATCGCAGCAGTCTTGGCCGCTCTTTAGTGAATGACAAATGATGACAATTCAGCAGCAATTCAGAGGGGATGTTGGTTCAGGCATGAGGTCAAAGGCAATCAGCCCCACTGTGCTCTCTGTGGGGGAGCACAACTGTGCCCTGAATGATACACACAGACCCACATGCGTAAACACACATGCACAAAAACACATCCTCTGAAACCTCTGACTTGTGCATCTGTCATGCTGTTAAGATCTGCCAAAATGGCTCATCCCCCATCCTGCATAAAATCTTTTTTTATATACTTGGTTCATCCTTTCTTTTTCACCAGCTGTCACTAGCAGAAAACATGACAGACAAATCTGAACAGAGCTTATCGGCTTGAACATTTCTGTAGTTGGAATTTTGATTTGGGTGGATTGTGACCAGGAAGGCAGACAGCTGGTCAGACAAACAGATTGGAAAGACTTCGAAAGCACAGAGCTGTGCTCACTGAGAGCACCTCTTTGTCTTTAGTCCAGAAAGAAAAACGTTGGCATTGCTTAAATTTTACCATGAACAAATTAAAATTCTTAATTAAGCCCATCAATGTTGAGATTGTCACATTTTTGTCTTTATGGTTTGTCTAAAAAACGCAACAGATTTCAAATCCTTTGTGTTAAAGAAAAAAAAAACAAATTCATTCAGCAGTCTTATTTGCTCTAACCAAAATCTTTTCCATTTGTCAAGTTTGACAGAACACTGAATTGGGTTTAACCTCAATCCCTGAAGCAACCACACTTAACATCTCAGAGGCGCTGCTTTTCTTGGTTTCAGCCACACACTTAAATGGTGTTTGGAAACATTTTCACTCTGAGAGTGTGGTCCGATTTGGAGCCAAAGCCAGGCTGACACACAAAGCAGGGGAACAGCGCTGCCAAACACAAGCCAGCCAGCAGAGGAAGTGATAGATGTGATGGTTTCAAGGCAGACAGAGGAGTTATTAACCATCAGTAGGGCATTATATATTATGTAACCCCTTTTATCTATTGCATTTTCCTGATCTCGTTTTACTGAAGCCTCTAATGCTGTCATGCTTTGTTTTGCCATATCTCAGGGCGAATGCGGTAACTTCATCCGTCTGATTGAGCCTTGGAACCGGACCCACCTGTATGTGTGCGGGACAGGCGCCTACAACCCCATCTGCACCTATGTCGACCGAGGACGCAGGTCACAGGTAACCAAAGACACAACCAGGCATCCATGGAGACATTTTGACCTTTACGCTCTACTTTTTAAAGAACCATATCAGTCAATCGGTTTCAGGTCAGAGACTCTCCTTCTGCTCTTGCTCTTTAGTTTCATGGGCTCTGCTTCTCTTCCATCATTTTCTGCATATTAGTTTTCATTGATTTGTCCTGTTTCACGGTCTGGAGCACTCAAAGAAAAAAGCTCATGGTTAGTCATCTCTAGGTCATCATTAATATTACAAAAATGAAGTTGGTAAGGCAGCTAAGTGCCACTGCTTGAAGCTCCAAGTTTCTCTTAATATTGGGAATATCATGGTGAAACTAAATCTATAGAAAATACTTGTACTTGTGGTCCTCCATCTCCACCTTCACCCGTTTATAAATAGTGGCTTGCCTTGCTGTCTTGCTGAAAACCTCTGAAAGGCCATCATTACTGATGGAGCTGCTCATCCATCATCAGCCTTGTAGGTCAGCTCTCTCCCTCTGTCCCTGCCTCCATCCCTCCTTCGCCCGATGGCCACGCAGAGCTGCGGCAACTGCCTAGCCAGTTATAGTCGACACACTTGCATTCACCACTCTGCCTGTTTAGTCTCCCTGTTCAAATGGAGGGTTCAGATTTCAATGTAAAGGTCAGCCTGTCTCTTGTCATTCAGCTTCTCCCCTAAGGCCCAAACGCTATGTTACTTCACACTGTAAAGATTTTTCTCAGTAACAGTAGATGTAAACATAAACCAGTTGTTCTGAAATTCTTCCCCATCTTACACAAAGGGCTTCACACGTTTTTTTAATCCCTAGTTCACTCTCAAACTTTGCCCCATAACTTCAAACTTTTTCCCTTTAACTGCATCAGCTTTTGTGCCTTTTTGATGCGGTTTCACAGCGTTCTCCGCAGCCTGATGAGCTCCACATCAAAAACTCAAACATAATGGAAAAAAACTTGAATATTCAGTTTTATTGCTAATAACAATTATACTATGGACATACATTCATGTATTTTCTTATATGCCGTTGCAATTATTTTCAGTGTATATGTTGTTTGCTGATTAATGTGTTCTATGTAACCTGTTTTCTTTTTAAGTGCATTTTCTTGTTTTCCATTTCTGTTTCCTTCCCTGGCACTGCATGCTTTACGCATGGAGTTTACGGCAGTGTTTGCATGTCTAATCGTACATGGTTATCAAATGATGAATGCCACTCATCAGGCTCTCTTCAGTCAACTTTTACCTCCACTGTGACCCACTCTAATTTGTCTTTACATCTTTTAGAACTACTTTTCTTTGACTCTTCTTGTTTCTTCCAGCCCTTCTTTTTGCTCTGGCATATTTTCTCTTCTTTTTATCTCATGGTCGGCATCAGTTGAATTTCACTTTAATCTGGGATATTCTGTATTGGTAATGAGATGGCCCATTGTGCCATGTCTCTGCTTTTAGGGGTTCCACTACCAACATGCGTCCCAATCTGGAGGGAGAACAAGTCGAGCAGCAGACTACAGCACTACATCACAGCCTTTGGAGGCGAAGGTGGGCTAAAATGAGTTTTGTAGATTTTTATGCCCACCTGATTTTTTTTTTTAAATTACAGCTGAAATAGGGGGAAACCACAACTAAAACAAGATTGTTGCTGATTTTTTTTTCTTACATATTTTGGGTTATCAAGGCACCTTGAAACAACTCTACTTTAAAAATGTTCAATATGAATGAAACTGTGGAAGAACAAAAATAAAAAGTTCTTCATCCTGTTGATGACTAGTACTTGTTTTGGGTTGTTTTTTTTATCATCAGTGGTTTTGGTGCGCAGACCTTCATCTGTAGTATTAAGTAACACATGTACACAAAAAAATTTGCAGCAAATGTTTTTTTTTAACTGACATTTTCAGGCAAACACACAAAACCATTGACCCAAACCACTGTTGTCATCTTCGTTGATTTACACAAATGGTAGTGTTTTCATCACCACACACATACATGAGTCATACTGTATCTTGTTACTAAAAAACAATATCCACGCTCAGGTTACAAACGCAGCTTTACATCTTTTTTGCCTTACATATTTCCTACCTGTCAGACATCATCAGTCAGCTTTGAAGTGCCTGAATAACCTCCATATAGACATGTACCCAGTGTTGACACAGATGTTCCAACATGTCCTCTTGCACTGTGGAATAATGAATTCTTGTTTGAGCCACTAACATGAGAAGCATGGTGGATGAGTTTTGAATTGCTCTCAGCATTTTCCTCCACCTCCCCATCAACTGATTACCGCTTTTGTGCACTTTTTTGTTCCCCTCAGCAGTGCCGTTAGAGCTGCCATTCAGTGCCTATGGGGTCACCACTCACACTTGATCATTATTACCAACTTAACCAACTGATCACATAATTCTGATGATACTGTTGCCATTTTAAACCTTGTACGTTTTGTAAAGTAAATGATATAGCCACACGCAAAAATGTCCCTCAAACACAATAAATCTGTTACCGCATGGTTAATGTTTTTCCTCACCCTTTACCATTACAGGAATACATTTTCCGTCTTGAACCTGGTAAAGTGGATTCTGGGAAAGGAAAATGTCCTTATGACCCCAAGCTGAACAGCGTCTCCGCTTTGATCAGTACGTATCAGCTTTTGTTTTTCCTTCCAGCGACATGTGCAGGCGCGAAAGACATAAAAGAGCTGCAGTTTGTGTTTGGTTTGCATTCCTGAAAGGGACTGCTGGTAATCACTTTGACACTGCAGCACTTTGTTACTCAGTTTCTGTGATGTTGGAAACTGTCAGCTTTAAGGAAAATTTAATCAGTGGCTGCCGCCAATGTCTCATGTTGGTAAATTCCTGTTAATGTAAGTTAAATGTTTGTTCATTCTAAAAAAAAAAAAAAGTGTAAAGAAAGAGAACTTTTGATATTTAAATTGTTTTTAAATTAACCAAAATTCCAAAGCTAATAATATTGATTTTGCATTCGCACAAGATAGGGAAAGTAGAGTGAGAGAAATCGTCACATAGGGGAAGTGATGCCAAAGAACAGCTGGCATTTTAAATCAAATACACAAATAATTTACTGGTAACCATCTCATTGATCAGTCAGTCAGTTGTTTCACTTCTAACAGGTATGCAGATATATTGTGTAGCCATTTATTTGGTCAGATGGATGTGTGGACTCTTGTGTCAGTGGGTGGTCTTTTGTTATCAGCTGCTTACAGGTGGTTAGACATGGGTGCAGGTCAGTGACCTCCTGCCCTTGTGTGTGCATGTGTTCAAGCGTGCATACATATGCATGAGGGACGTAGGTGGAGAGAGTCCGTTTTTTTTGCTGTGCCATGTCAGCTCAGTTACAGCTGACCTGAGCAGAAGTGCAACACCAAGAAACTCATCTAGATGTTGTCTCACATAGCTGACAGGGCAGAGGCATACCACACTGACACAACAGGAAGGTGGAATTTCCCTGGTTTCAGAGTTAGGAATTTTTTTTTTTTGCACTACTGTTTTACAAGCTATGCCCTCACTTAACTCCTCAAAAGGTTCACAGTATAGACAGCGGATGCTGCCAAGTTTCTGCTTTTTTTCCCTAGCTGCTGCATAGGAAGTTTCCCTCCATGCCGAGCATATCAAACATGACCGGCTTTCCTTGAGCTCTAACATACACATCGTGAATCTGTCTGATGTGATATTGACTTTGTAATTGCAGCTGTTCTTTCAAATTACACTGATTAGCCAAATAAGTATGAGTACAGCAATTATGAGAACAACTGAAACGTGACACAGACACCTGTGAACTGAATTTAATCAGACTGAATGTGTTGTAATTTGGCACTGTCTTATGTTAAAATTCCTGTCTTTGAATGGCCACAGCTGTGGTGTGTGCTATCAGTCAGACATTGATTAAATCTAGAGGGATGGGGTAACTTTTTAATGAAGTTTTGGCATGGTAGATAACATGTTTTGTATAACATGAAAATGTTTTCATCCATCATGATTTCACCTTGGCATTTCCTCTGTGATTGACAGATGGAGAACTGTATGCAGGAGTTTACATTGATTTCATGGGAACAGACTCGGCTATCTTCCGTACGCTGGGGAAGCAGACAGCTATGAGGACAGATCAGTACAACTCCAGATGGTTGAATGGTAATGTCTCAACTCACAGCTTGTTCTGCATCCAGGATTACTTCTTTCACTCATTTCTCTGTGGACCATTTTTTTAATCTGCTCCTCAGCATCTTAAGAACATCACTGTAATGTTTTAAGCTACTTCCCAAAGTAGCAATGCTGTACATAGTCAAATCCTATTATGGTGTCTTTTTAGAATGTTCTCTTTCCAGCCAGCGCCGCTTGACCCAGTGATTGATTGACTCAAAGCTATTCACTACACAAACTGTTCACTGCATGCCTGCAGCGTCTGACATCACGGTCAATAGTGTAGTTGCAGGGGGAAATTAGTGAACATCAATAACAACTCAGAGTAGCCTTTGCTTTGTGAATGAACTGTGATTGTCACAGTGACATAAATGCTGGTCGGGAGCTTTCATTTGATATGGCCAAATCGGTCAAAGCATCCCCCCAATCCTGTAGGCTCCCAGATTTTCCTCTGACCCTGTTGCCCTGACAACAGTCCCCTGGCAGTGGTTCACTGAATCGGGACACCTGAGTCCTGCTAATCAGCCATGTGAGATGTCACAGATATTCCCCCTCCCCCATTACATGGTTCCTGGTTATCCCCCCTCCTCTTGGTTTGGTTTGTCCTCATTTGGGACCCTGGTTTGTTGCAGTGGGGAGGGGCACTCTGTGTTGCATGTCCAGTGGTGACCCAGTGAATCAGCCAGTGGGAGCACACTGTGATGCCATATTCAGCATTGTCACTAGGAAGAAATAAAGAGGCAAGTTTAGAGTGTCAAAGTGCTGTTTAGGCTTCAGGATGCTATTATTTTGTTTGTAACGGTAATAATTTAAAAAATAAAACCTTTTTTATCAATGGCAAAAATGCTCTAATCTAAGATTTCTAATATCTCAAGTATTTTTCTTTAAGTCTGAGTTTTTAGGGAGAGTTAAATGATAATTGACAGTTTTCCTTCATTATGTTAAAACATTTTTCAGGTACCTATCTGTAAACTAAAGACTCTTGAAATGAAGAGCCAACCATGGCCAGAGACATTATGTGTTCAGGCTATCTCTCTACTTTTCCCTTGAATGCCAGGAGGAAGCTTTTTGAAATTTGAATGTAAACTGCAACTGTACTGGTTGATGGAGGCATCCAGCTGCAGGCTGCCAATTCTAGCTTACAGCCTCCACGTTACATGCACTGTACACTATGTATAATACAACATAATGTATATTCTAAGACTCCTGTTGAACTAACGTTTTTTTCCCTTTCTTTTCTACAGATCCCACATTTGTTCATGCACACCTCATCCCAGACAGTGCTGAAAAGAATGACGATAAACTCTACTTCTTCTTCCGCGAGAAAGCCTCTGAGATGGGCCAGAGTCCCATGACGCAGTCAAGGATAGGGCGGATCTGCCTGGTGAGTTATCACACCAGTCAGCAAACCTCATGTTTATGTGTCTCTATAATGGTTAGTTATGCTCTGTCTCCTGTTTTAGGCCTATAAAGGAAGTCCCCCCCAAGTCAGTAACTGTTTTCTGACTAATAATTACTATGTGCAACAGCATGATGCTTAGCAAAGTATTTGTCATTTGCCTTAAGGGCTAAGTTTGGGATCCTTTCTTTGTTTCTTTTCCTCAGGGGTAAAGGTTTGAAGAGCAGGGTTCACTGTAATCCATGTCTGTACACATACAGAGACATCCATGCAAAGCCTGTGTTTAATTAGCGATGTAGTGCTGTAGACGCACAAACAATTGCACTGTGTTCAGAACTTTCAAACCATCTGTATGTAGATTTCACAAAAATGTCTCTCTGAGGTTCTGTGTTTGCAAGATGATAAGTGTGCAATTCAAAGGAATGAATTAAACAAAACTGTCTAGGGGGTTGTGGGAGGCTTAGAGCTAAATGCTACATTCAACATGCTTACAGTCTCACAGTGGTGGGTTCTTTTTTCTCTAAATGTTGCTGTGTTTTCCAAATGAATATGTCCTCCAAAAGGATCAAAGTCAAGTCAAGTATCTGGAAGATATTAAAACGTGTCACCATTTTACCAAGTCCACAAGAAACTTTGAAAATGTTTTTTCCTTGCAAATGTTAATAGATAAAAATTGTCACTAAATGTTATTCTTCTGCCCTACAAATCATTCTGTCAACACGTGCTGATTTCTCGGCCATGAATCATCCCAATTCTCAATTCTTTACCTCAGTAGTAAAAGTTGTCTGACCCTCTTGTGAAGACTGGCCAACTAAAACACAAAGCCACATCTTTATTCACACAGACCAGTTGTTTCAAGCAGCTGTTAGTCAGCTATCGCTCAGGCTCATCCCGCTGAGTAATTTTTGGAGCAGCGTGAGAATGACTGCTGTGTGTCTCTGCCTTATAGAACGATGATGGTGGACACTGCTGTCTGGTCAACAAGTGGAGCACATTTCTAAAGGCTCGTCTCATCTGTTCAGTGCCCGGAGCTGATGGCATTGAGACACACTTCGATGAATTAAGTAAGTTGAATTATTTCCCGCCATCCCTGACCCTTTTAGAGCATCTCTCCCGCTCCCTTTCATCTCTGGACTTTGTACACCCAATCCCATCACCAGTAGTCACTCTTGATCTAAACATTTGCACATTTAAAGGGGAAATTGGTGTTTTTCTCACAAAATACTTTACACAGCATTTTACAGTTCAGTTAACAGAACTCAGGGAACGTATAGCGCATCTGCTTGGAGTTCATGTAAAGCACATAACGAATACGTCCCGAAAACCTGGCAGATGGAAAGTGAGAATTCTTAAATGTCTGTGTAACCACGACTATTCAAAACAAGGGTCTGCAGATGGACTTGTTGTTGACAGATTCTGTATCAACAACTTCATCATTTGTAGAGTTCTCTTCACATTTGCTTTGCATAGTTTCAGCATGATGTTAATCCACATATACTCAGCATTTGCTGCAGTGTGTGTGGGCCAGCAGCTTACTGTACTGTACTCTAGGGACACACATCCAGCAGCATTTAGCACATTTCTTCTCACGTGCAGCAATACCAGGAAGAATCCCAGAGAAGCTGCAGCTTTAGATTAAGGTATCACTGACTCATGCATGTTAATCTTGACATGTATATTTCTTTGAACCTCTTGTAAAGTAGGTGCCACCCTAAAAAGGTGCCATCCTTAATGTCAGAATGTAATAAACTTGCTTTCAAGTGCCATCAGTGTTTCACAGTCTTTTTTAAATATATGTTTTTTAAAAAAAAGAAAGAAAGAAAAGGAAACATACACACACACACATACAGAGTAATCAGAGTAATGAGCAGCGGGGATCAGTCCATCACAGCCTCACATGACTGACGGGATTAAGGAGGGATTTGTAGTATCCTTAACATTATAATGAGCAGCAGTTACATTTTATTTTACTTTCAGCTAGCTTCTGCTCACTGGGAACTTCCTTTCACAGTCATGAAAAATATTTTACTACAAATGTAAACATTTTTTTAATTGCCTTCACACCTTGTATATAAGGCATAATTTAAAAAAAAAGAAAGTCTTAATTTTAGCTACAGCACCACATGACCCCATTCAACCTGAAATGTATTGTGAATATCCCCAATGAAACATGAAACTTAAAATAAAATCATAATAATTAGTAATTAATAATAATAATAATAATAAGTGGTAGTAGTAGTAGTAGTAGTAATAGTATTACCTGATGCCTCTTACCCTATGGCAACTGGGATTGGCTCCAGAACCTGCACGACCCTGAATTGGATGGATGGATGGATGGATGATTACCTGAAATTAAAATGTAAAATATCAGGTGCTTACATACTTAAAATGTACTTACAGGAAAACCTGAACAGACGACTCCTTAAAGTGTCTTTTAGTACAATGCTGAACAAGGCAAAACGGCAGTTATTCATAATTTTAAGCCTTAACACAATTATAGAGCCTCCCCTGCAGTTATTATAAGGGAAAACTGTTTAAGATGCCAAAATCTTTTTTAATGCCAGTTAAAATTTTATTAATTTATTTCTGTCCTAAAGTTGTGCAGTTTTACACGGGGGTCTAAAGGAGCTGGCTTTCTATTTTAGCTTACCCTTTCAGGAATGCCAGTTTTTGGAACTTTACATTGGCTTAATTTTTAAACTCCAGATAATGGCCGTGATGTATACAGTATGCGGCTCCTATTCAACAATATAAAACACCAACAATGAAACACCTTTCAAAAGCCTTTTTTGTACATCTTTCTGAGCTGATTATATTTGTACTTTGCCTGTAATTTCCCTTCAACATCTAAGCCATTCCACAGTGCATTTTGACAGCAGTATTAAACATTTCACCCAGCGACTGTGCATCAAGCACAGGTATGAGCTGAATCTATAGTAGGCCTAATCTTGTGCTGCGATGAGGCTTTGCAGGTGTTAGTTATGTGTTAAGAGCACTCAGTGTCTGTGACGGAAAAGCACTCTTTTGTCAGTGTTGCTGTACTTTTAGCAGTCCATCCACAGTGCAGCATGTCAGTTGTAGCCTCTGTGTAGATGAACACTCATGATGAGGTCATTCCAAGTCCCGAGGTGCAATGTAACATCCCACAGCTCTGTGGTCACTTTTCCCACAACCACAGACAGTCTGGTAAAAATGTACTCTGTCTCCAGTCCTGCTGGTCCTGATGGAGCCCAGCAGAGGCATCGGAGTGGTTGTATGAGGACTCGGGGGAGAGAGTGGAGTAGATTCAGATGGTGAGGCTAACAGAGGAGAAAGCTTTCAGTGTTTTGCCGAGAGGAGGGAGAGGAGGAATATAAAAGTGGAGAGAAAAAGACACACAGACACAAGAGTGATGAAAATGTCTGCCAGATAAAAATGAGAATGAATTTGTGACCTATAAAGTTTTATTGCCTTTTTCCAAAATGTAATTATGGAGAGAAACATTCTTTTTTTTTTAAAAAATCTAGTTATTTTTATGTCACTGAACTCCATAAATCCCAGACGTCTTCACTCTTCATGTTTTGTTTTTTTTTAAATTTCCTCTGCAATCATTTCAACTGGACATTTTAACAACATATTTTAGGTGCACATCTCTCAGAGTGGGCATTAAGGAGATAATAATATACAATCTGTCTTTATTTGAAAGTCTCTTCCACATTTCTTCCACCCAGTGACTGTTTACTGAGTGCATAATTTACCTTCACTTTTATTTTTACAGCACAGCACCTTATTTATCCCAGCTCTTTGTGTTGGTTCTGTGCTTACAGCAATTAAAGATGTTTCTCAGCTAATGTGATGCTGAGAGTGCCTCAAAGACTCTGTCTGATCTGACACATCAGAAACAAAAGTTTGAATGATGCAACTTGTTCCAGCTCTCCACTGATTTATGTCTTTTCTCTTTCATTGCACTCGCTCTATAGCCAGGAGGTCTGTCAAACTGGCGTCGGACGGGTTATGAATTTCTGCTTTGTTTGCCAAAAGTTAATTTTTGCTTGAGTGGGGAGCCATTACCTGTCATTTTCATACCTTGGCATGTAAGGAGATTTTGGGGGTTTTTTGTTTTGGTTTTTTTTTTTGGTCTTAAAAGATTTTAAAGTCATGATCAAAAGGAGGTTTGTTTATTAAGCAGTTCTGCAGAGTCAGAAATTATGTTTTTATGCAAACCATGTGGATTTAAGTTTCCTCTTGTTTATCTAATGCATGCTGAGTAAATTCGAGGGCACAAAGATTAAAGTGTGCATTATTAGATTTCACCTTCAGTTCCATAACTTTCCTTTTGCTCTTTAACATGATACTTCTTAGTTTCAGACAGGTGATATTTGAGCAGGCAGATCCACGCTCTTATTGTTGCCTGTTTTGAGCTTTTCAGATAACCATAGGGTTATAAAAGAGAGGCTAAGATTTCATGGCTATTCACTGAAATAGATATTTTCTAAAGACTTTTGACTATAGGGTATTTTTCCCAAGGCTATTTCAAACAAGTGATTTGAGAACTTTTTACTTCTTTCCCATTGATGAAAAGCATTCAGTGGAACTGGGTTATTACCAGTGTTATTCTGCTTTCCCTGTCTACATTGAATTTATTTCAGTTTTCTGTCTTATTGTTTTTTTTTTCTTGCACTTTTCTGTAATGAAACCATCGGAGGATATGTGGGGTTCAAAACTGCCTCAGCCCAGCAGTCACTGGATCCATATGGCTCCTATTAAAGCCATGTTTCACCAAAGATCTCTGTTTCACATATATTCCCTGCTGAGGCTCAGGAACTGTAGTTTCAGCTTTGGAAGAGTTTAGATTCAGGATCTCATTGAGGCTCTCATAACCGCAATTCATGATGAGCTCCTCGTAACTCCCCCTCGAAAGAAGAGAAAGTCTCAGTGTTACAATTACAATTACTTTGGGTTAGTTAGGCTCATTTTAATAGTTTATTATTATTATTATTATTCAAACAGGTCAGAATAGAGAGGAGTATGAGAGGAGTAATATTGTACATTTGCACTCATCACACTGCCATTTTGTTCACAACGGCTCTGCCTACTTTTCATACATTTTTGCCAATAAACCTGCAGAATGTCTGCTAATGCAATATCTTTTAATTGTTGCAATTACTAAGGGATCCAAGTACTTATTCCAACACTGCTTGTCATGGTTTATGACTTTTACTAATTGCTATGAATCTTTTTATTGTCTTTTAGGAGACGTGTATATCCAGCCAACTCAAGACACAAAGAATCCTGTCATCTATGGAGTCTTCTCAGTTTCTGGGTAAGTGTGTGATGGCTTTTTCAAACTCTCTCTAACTTTGATGCAGTTTTGGATAGAAAGTGTCTTTTGGTTCCCTCCTGCAGTTTTTATTCCCTTTCACTAAGCCCGAAGGTGTCTGCTCTGTCTGATGTTGAAATGCGGTGTTGCGTGTGGCCTGTCACATTCAGGATGCAAAGACGAGACAGAAAGTGAATGTGGAGCCCGGAGGGAGTAGCACTCCTCTGGGAGGCCGACTGAGCCTATAGTTCCTCAGAGGTCAGGTTTGATAGCAGGTTGTCATTCAACACACAGCATTAAAATTCAAGGCAACCAACCAGACGTGTAAAGTGAGATTCTGACGGCACACAAGCAGGAGGAGGTGTGCACAGAGTCATAATAAACATGTCCTGATTAATGTATTTGAGAAACAAATACTGTTATTGTTTCCATCTTCTCTTTAGGCATCAGGCATGTTTAAACCCAGCTGATAAAAACACATGTGGTGCTAATGACAGGGGCCCATGACAGAAGTTACAAACATAGTACACCCACCACACAGCAGCAAGAGCCTGTACTCTGGCGATTCTCTGCAGTATGTGGGTGTTTGTATGTCAGTGTGTCAGACAGCTTGACTCTACTTGAGTCAGTTTGAGTGTGTGTTTTTGCGTCATAATGTTTCAGTGCGTTCCTGTAAGTATGTGAGTATGTGGGAAGGAAGTAGATTCTACCAACTGCAGAGAGCCATCATACTAATTATCCCAGGGAGTGAGAAAATTTGAATTCTTGAGCTGCTGTCTTTACATATTGACCCTTTTTTCCCTCTCCTGCCCTCCTCCAGATCTGTGTTTAAAGGCTCGGCAGTGTGCGTGTACTCCATGGCTGACATCCGTATGGTCTTCAATGGCCCATTCGCCCACAAGGAAGGCCCCAACTACCAGTGGGTGGCATACACTGGGAAAATTCCCTACCCTCGACCTGGCACTGTGAGTTTAGAAAAAAAAATGTCTCTAGAAACATGAGTCAAATAAATGATTCAACTGCTCAACAAAGGTATGACACCTGATTTTCTGATTTCTCAATAGTGTCCTGGAGGCACTTTCACCCCCAACCTGAAATCCACAAAGGATTACCCAGATGAGGTTATCAACTTCATGAGAAACCACCCCACTATGTACAACGCGGTATACCCGGTGCACAAGCGCACCCTGGTGGTCAGAACTAACGTGGACTATGAGTTTACCACAATTGCCGTTGACCAAGTGACAGCTGCTGATGGGAGCTATGAGGTGCTATTCCTGGGCACAGGTAAGTGATTTAAGGCCAGTTGCAGTATTTTAGAACAACACTGGAGAAACCAAGGTCACTATTTAATAACCAATACATCAACAGAGCTCAGCTAAAGTTCCTTCCTTCTACTCTTTCAGATCGTGGGACAGTCCAGAAAGTGATTGTCCTGCCAAGAGATGACTTGCAGACTGAGGAGCTGGTGTTAGAGGAAGTGGAGGTGTTCAAGGTCAGTCAGTCTTGCAGCCTTAGTCACTTTACTACTCATCCTGTTTCTGCCCTACTCTACATGCATGCATGCCATGTTTGTTATCTATGATACAAAATGACAAATCGTGTCATTAATTGTGTCAATGCAGGTTCCCACTCCAATCACCACTATGAAGATTTCATCTAAAAGGGTAAGTTACTTTGATTTGGATCAGACCAAACAGTTCAGCTGAAGCAATCAGACCTCTAAGAAAACAGTTTACAGTCATCAAATTAATCACTGTAGTACACAATTTTCAACTAAGACCTGACAAGCAACTATAAATTTCTAAGGATGTTCTGTGTAATTTGGTGCTACTTATACTGAAAACAGACACAAGACTCTAAGGTAAGTTAGAGTATAGCATAACCTGAGCATTTTTAAGTTGGTTCACACAAGGACAAGGGCTTAGAAACTCAACACAAGGAGCTTCAATCAGTTAATCATACTTTATTTGTAGTCCAAAGTCCAAAATTGCATAGTTCTTCTTTGAATATATTAGAAATATCCAGAATTTTAAAATAAATAATAGATAGCCTTTACATCTGATATATGTTGCTACTTTAATTTCTAATCTTTTTTTATTTTTTCTTTTAACAGCAACAATTGTATGTAGGATCAGTCTTGGGTGTGACCCACTTGGCTCTCCATCGCTGTGATGTGTATGGGGAGGTCTGTGCCGACTGCTGTCTTGCCAGGGACCCGTACTGCGCTTGGGACGGCAAATCCTGCTCCAGATATTCTGCCTCACAGAAGAGGTGAGGGTCAGGATGGTGTAGACAGAAGTGCCTGAGTGCAGTATGAGTATTTATGTAGATTTCTTATTTTTAAAATATGTTGCAATTAAATTTGATGTCTGTGGTTGTTGATTCGACCCCTCTAGGCGGAGTCGTCGGCAAGATGTGAAGTATGGAAACCCCATCCGCCAGTGCAGAGGCTATAGCAGTGAGTGTCACTTTGTACCAAAACCATAGAATATACACACATTTTCTCAGTCCATAACTGTCTTGCAAATATTGATCACATGTTGTTTTGTAGCCAATAAGAACACTCTGGAGACAGTTCAGTACGGGGTGGAAGGAAGCACTACATTCTTGGAATGCCAGGCCAGGTCTCCTCATATGTCTCTCAAATGGCATGTGCAGAAGGAAAACAGTGACAGGAGGAAAGAGGTGAGCACTGCTTTTATTTTAAAGCTGTTATAATTTTTTGGTTTGTTTATATTTTTATTTAAGATAAATTCTTTACTGTTCATTCCAGATTCGCTCAGAAGGCCGGATGCTGAAAACAGATCAAGGTCTTCTAATCCGCTCTCTGCAGTCCTCTGATGGAGGCATCTACCAGTGTACATCCACAGAGAAAAACTTCAAGCACACTCTCGTTAAACTGCAACTGGTGGTCCTTTCTAGTCGCACAGTCAACAACGTTTTGGTGGAGACGGGCAGCCCTGCCCTCCCGCCGCTTCAGTCCAGTGCCTGGACTCCAAGTGCCAGTCAGTATAAGGACCTGCTAACAATCCTCAGTCAGCCAGAAATGGGGCTGATAAACCAGTACTGCCAGGATTACTGGCAGCTTGGAGACAGCAGTTTCGGGAACAACAAAGGCAAAACCCTGAAAGAGCTAAAAGAACAGAAGAAACCTCGTAACCGCCGGCATCACGATGAGCAGACAACTCCAGCTGAGACATGAGAAGCTCGATGTACATCGTATTCAAACAACCCCCATCTACCTTTTCACACAACCTCCTAAACATTGCAACTCTCCATTTAGGGGAATGACTCCAGTCAGATAGAAAAATCAAATTATCATCAAAGACAAGACAGAAACTGCAACAGAATGCAACAGCATCCGTTTCTGTGTAACTGTTGGGGGAAAAAATACACAATATTTATTGTAGGCTGTAAAAAGTAATTATTTGTACCTATCTAGCAACCTTGTTTTTTGTGAATAGATCAATCTGTGCAAATATTGTGGTTATTATAATATTATTATTAGTGTTATTGTTTGTTACAATGTGTTATTATGTTGAGAATATCTTTATGTTTGGTGTTTTTAAGAAACAGCGACACTAAACCCAGACATTGGGAGTATCCATACATGGACAAGAACCGATGGACAAGTTATTCAGAAACTGCCAGTGGAGGCCATGTTGGATCCTTTGACTGCTGGCAGTATTCAGTGTCTAAGCTGAAAGAGGAGTTGGGATGTCTGTGAACTTCTTGAAACTCTTCTGAACCAGATCTATGTACTGTATATTGGACAGTTTTCTTTCTTTTCTTTTTTTTTTTTTTGCTGCAAAATACAAGCTGTTGACAGAAAAACAATGAAAATGGCATTTCAAAGGACATGCACGGATGATGGAAATGCCCACAGACTGTAGCTGTGACGTCACAGTCGTACAGTTATATGTGAATGAAGAGCCCTCCGTGGCAGGTAAAACGTCTTTCCTTTCACGATGTGGTCCAGCCGGGCCTCGAGTAGAGCTGTTACTCATTTTCTTCCAAAATCAGTTGCTGCCAATTGTTTGTTTTGTTTATATGTGAATATCACATCTCAGTGTCGTATCCTTAACAAACGTGATCTTTGTGATAAGCTGTTTTTTTGTTTTCTTTTGTTTTGTTTCTCTTTTTCGGGGGGGGGGGTCTTTTAATGACACAAAAGCTGATAACATAACATTGCCTTTTCTTTTCTCTCTTTGGGAAAAGATATTCCAGCAGGCAGCTATGTGTGAGTTTGTGACAGTTTGTGATTTAAAAAAAAATACTAGACAAAGCACCTTCTCTTGCCGAATTGGTAATTTAAAAAATATTAACTACTTCCCTCATATCTGTGGCATATTACAAAGCATATTCATATAAGGCAAAGCATTCGGTTTGTAGGCTCAAAGTTTTTTTGTAGCTCTCTTAATAAATCCAAAGTTTGCATTCCTGCCATTTATATGCTAAATACGTAAACATGTAATCAGTCTACAAAAACTGGGCTGATGTGCAGAGCTTTGGAGAGTTTCTTTTTTTTTCTTTTTTTTCTGATTGGGGCTGTACTTACTGTATCAACTACTTACCAACAAAGATGTTTGCCGGTACAGTGCCATCCAGCTGCTCTATCACACGTGCCACAGACTTCATATAGAACTGAGCAACTTCTACACAGTGTCACAAATACAAACACTAACAAAGCTGATCACCACCAAACCTGAAGAAAAACCTTTACCAAAATCTTCAGAAGGTGGCTTTTCATTGTGCATGACATGTACAGTGTATGTATATGGTATTTGTCTAAAATTCTACATTGCTGTGGATGTCAGTGAATGTCTTTCTTGTTGTGGGAATATGGAAATACTACCGATATGCTCACACCCTTTTTTTACGGTGGGAAAGGCTGGAAGGCAAGATTGTGATTTTTTTATTCTCTCTCTCTCTCTCTCTCTTTCTCTCTCTCTCTCTCTCTCTCTCTCTCTCTCTCTCTCTCTCTCTCTCTCTCTCTCTCTCTCTCTCTCTCTCTCTCTCTCTCTCTTTTATTGCTCTAAAAAAAAAATTAGAAAAACAAGTGATTTGCAGACTTTAAGGTAAAGCTATGTATGCACAGTTGGTGTTATTGTAATGACTTGTAAAAAAATTACTACCTTTTCTTCCTTATCATTGTTGCTGACTAATAAATTAAAGCTCTATATTTTATAATAACACATGTTCTCTTCTGTTTGCCAGTGTTGGCACATACTGTAATATGCATGATATGCTCCCTGACATGCGGTGCACAGTAATAGCTCCACAACTATGAAGCCAAGTGGATTTTTTTTTTTACAGTAAGTCTTATTTTATTGCCATCAGGCCATAAGAAGAATTGAAAAAACTCCTTAAAACAGCTTTTTGTTAACCTCCTTTTTAGCATCCATAATAGGCTTATAAGAATAAGTCAGTAAACACAGATGCTGTTGACACTGTTCTAAAACTCTACATACTGTGATGCAGCAGAAATTTAAAAAAGAAAGAAAAGCAACGCAATGCTGCTTACACTTCAATCACAGTAGAACTAGAAAGCCTCTGTATTGCTTTTCCCACTTAGTCTCTGTTACTTTTCAAATGGCTGAACATTTTCTTTTTAATAACATAATACTTAGTCCTGCTACAAAGACCTCTGCAATGGGAAGGGTAGTATAGAAAGCGTAAACTACACAGTACAAATACTAAAGCTATCCATCCATCCATTCTCTTCCACTTATCCTTGTCAGGGTAGCGGGGGGGCTGGAGCCTATCCCAGCTGTCATAGGGCAAAAGGCAGGGCACACCCTGTACAGGTCGCCAGCCTGTCGCAGGGCCAACACAGAGAGACAGACAACTATTCATGCTCACATTCACACCTATGGGCAATTTAGAATCACCAATTAACCTAATCACCAATTAACCTAACCCCACTAAATGAAGCTGTAAAATTACAGGAGATAAAGAGGTTGACAGCAATGTGCTGGAAACACTCCTGGGAGATTTTGGTCCATATTCACATGATTGATGAATGATGACATCATTCAGTTGCTGCAGATTTGTCAGTTGCACATCCATGATGTGAATCTAGGCCGTGGCACTTAAAAAATTGTATTAACAGGCCAAATTAAATAACAAATTTCAATAAAACTAAAGTAGAATACTTGAGCAAATTATTTCAGTTAAGATCCTTAAAAGAGCACAACAATGCCTCTAAATAGGAGTGTACTGAAATTTACTGAATTTGTAGGAAAATGTACGTGCTGTACATGCACACATACATACACAATTGAAAGTGAGTAGATTAGGATCCTTAACCAGCTTCAGATTGAGGTTAATGAGATCTGTCAGGTGAAACCGTAAAGCTCTTTAAGCACTTCAGAACTCTCCCTTCAGTCTGCAGTATGTAATAAGAAATGTCAGTGTGCCGTATTTGATATTTGGACCAGGAATTGGGAGTCTGGTCGTGTATTTCATTAGCCGATTGATGAAATTCACAGTGTTGTTGTTAGTTTGTTTAAATACAGACTGCAAAACCTTTATCTATCTTGCACCCCCTTACAAACACCAAGCAGGCAACATACAAACATATACTCATTATCTCATCAGAGTTAACATTTTAACTTAAAAGTTTAGTTAACCAATATTGCAGCTATATAAAATACCTAGTACCAAACTATTTAGCCTTACATGGTCCTGTTTTGAAGGTACCTAAAAACAACACAGAGAGATAAGCACTTGAGCCGTTGTTCATCTTCTGCTGAGCACAGCAAAATCCCCATAAAGGTTAGATCACTCCTACACTGATGTATGGCTGAGTCTTCCCCTGCACCTTTCGCTCTGCCCTAAAACACTCCTGTCCTTGTGCTCTATTGGTCACCACTGATCAGGTGGGCAGAGGGTGCCCAAAATGCCTTTCCTAAGTCAGGAAAATGCTCAAACATTCTCCAGTGTTTGCAGCACGCAGTTGACTCATCAGCTGCATAGTTGAAGGCACTGGTCACATTATTGACGAGCAGCTAGGACCTGCCTCCATTTTTCTTGACACTTGGCCTTTGAGCAGAGGGCACCCGAGCCGGGTAAAGTAGGATGGGAGCTGGAGCCAGTGCTGAGGAAAAACGCTCCAGGGAGCTGGAGAAGAAGCTCAAGGAGGATGCCGACAAGGATGCAAGAACTGTCAAGCTGCTGCTGCTAGGTAAAGACAGGACAGCTGTACACCCAAATGGCTAAGACACATTATTAGAAAACTACAATATCAGATTATGCATATCTAAAGGCCCATAGTGATGATAATGAGAGTACTTTTAATTTTAACTAAAGTGTAGGAGATGAAGTGTATTACCCAGCAGTTATTTCTGTAGCATGTTTTGTTGGAAAACTTGAGGTTGCGAAGAAAAAACATACAAAATTCCCTTTTTCTCAATGTCATTTTGTTTTTTTATAAACTCAAATTTAATCAAGTAATTGTGCAAATGTTGTTCAAGTACTGTTATGGATAGATCTTATTTATCCAAAAACTCTGAAAAATGTACCAAATTCCATAGTTTTAAAACACCGTAACTGTGTTTATAAGAAGTTACATGTCTGTATCAAGTAAAGGCTTAATCACCCGTGTCCCTAAATTGCTAAGACACCTCGATAATCACTCAAGCCGATCCTCTGTTAATCCTGAAACAACAGGTCCTCCAGCACAAAGGGCTTAACCATGAAGGACACAGATACCACACCATGAAACAAAAACACAAACTGTGGCTCTAGACCTCAAATATACCTAAACACATTTCAGCCAGTATGTTAATAAATGAATGAGAAAAGTGTTTGTTCATGTCTGTGAAGATTCAGTCTTAGAGAGATTAGTAACCCGTAATTTCATACGGCACAATGTGCTTTGCTGCATAAAGAAATACTGAATTTATAAGCAAAATCATTCTAGTGTTACAGTCAGGCATATTTATCTGATAAATGTTTGCTGATATTGTTTCATTCACAACTTCATTCATCATCTCCTCCTGATAATGTAGGTCACGGACAAGATAAAAGATTAGGTCTAAAGTTAGAAGTATTATGACTTGTTTGGGATCCTTTGTCTGATAAATGCTACAAGTTCTCCTGCAATTAACACAATAACACAAAATGAGAACAAAAATTAATTCCACATTTTATATTTCCCTAACGCCTCCTACAAAGCATACCAAAAAAAAACAAAACAAACATCTAGAATAAAATCATAGTTTCACCCCATGTCATGCAAACAACTTAACTGATTTTTTTTTTTTTCTTTGTCCATACAGGTGCTGGAGAATCAGGCAAAAGCACTATTGTCAAACAGATGAAGTAAGTTGACTTTGCATCCAAGCAGTGTCTACTTTCTTTTTGATCTGATTGTAAGTTGGAATTTAATGATGCATTTCCTCATTAGAATTATCCACAAAGATGGTTACTCGCTTGAAGAATGCTTGGAGTTCATTACCATCATCTACAGCAACACCCTGCAGTCCATCATGGCCATTGTGAAGGCCATGAGCACGCTCAATATCAACTATGGGCATGCTGATCAGCAGGTAACCACTGCTGACATTCATTTCCATTTACATATGAAGCTAAACAGATTTCATATTCCTGACAGCTCACTAAACATAACTCATACGCATGCGTCTCTTGCAGGACGATGCCAGGAAACTCATGCATCTTGCAGACACCATTGAGGAGGGCACCATGCCTAAAGAAATGTCAGACATCATTTTGCGTCTGTGGAAGGATTCTGGTATACAGGCATGCTTTGACAGAGCTTCAGAGTACCAACTCAATGACTCTGCTGGATAGTAAGAAATCACATATACTCAGATTAAACATTGTTCTAATCTCTTGTATCTTGTATTGTGTCACTGACTAATTGTTTTCCCCTCCTGACAGCTATCTGAATGACTTGGAGCGACTGATCCAACCAGGCTACGTGCCCACTGAGCAGGATGTGCTGAGATCAAGAGTGAAGACCACTGGTATCATCGAGACCCAGTTTTCCTTCAAAGATCTCAATTTCAGGTGAGTCAGTGCAATTTAATCCATAGAATAACACAAATAAACCAGCAGGTGGGCTACCTGTGTGCACAACGGCAAACATGAAGGCAACATGCTCCTGTTTCCATGCAGAATGTTTGATGTGGGTGGCCAGAGGTCAGAAAGGAAGAAGTGGATTCATTGTTTCGAAGGTGTGACCTGTATCATCTTTATTGCTGCTTTGAGCGCCTATGACATGGTCCTGGTGGAGGATGATGAAGTGGTATGATATAAGTTATAGTATAAACTTGATATTCTTCACTATTTGTGTCTTACTTTTTGTGGCTGATGTACAGTACTTGAAATACTCTCCAATGAGATTTTTTTTTCTCCCCCAGAATCGAATGCACGAGAGTCTGCACTTATTCAACAGTATCTGCAACCACCGCTACTTCGCCACCACCTCCATTGTACTCTTCCTCAACAAGAAAGATGTGTTCCTTGAGAAGATCAAGAAAGCGCATCTCAGCATGTGCTTCCCTGAATACGATGGTGAGATCATCATTTCAAATACATGACCGCATGTTTGGATATTTAAGACAGCGGGATGCTAAAAAAAAGTAAAACTTTATACTGATATTGTCTTGCCCAGGCCCCAATACCTATGAGGATGCTGGTAATTACATCAAAGTGCAGTTCTTGGACCTGAACTTGCGCAGAGACGTCAAAGAAATCTACTCTCACATGACCTGCGCCACTGACACAGAGAACGTCAAGTTTGTGTTCGATGCCGTAACCGACATCATCATCAAAGAAAACCTCAAGGATTGTGGTCTTTTCTAAGAAACACACTCAGAAACCAGCTGAAGGTGACCAAAGTGGAAAAATTATTTTAAAGATATTTGGATGAACTGCTGTCACTGATCATCATTGCTCACCACTGTGACTCTCATTGTGGGTTTTTTTTTTTATTGTTTGTTTTTTTACAGGGTGCTGGTGCAGCCCTATCACATTCCACAAATCCTTTCTCAATTCAAGGTGAGGCCTGAAGATGAAAACTGTCCCTGCAAACGACCATCCTCAAATCAGTGAATGCAACAAATAAAAAAAAATCTATTTCTTGTGTTCTTAAGTCCTAGCTTTGACCAAAGACTTCTGTACAACTGAGACAAGAAGACAGCTCCTAACTCAGAAAATCCTGTGCAGATTTCGGATGAGTTGAATTTTAGTCAATCTAACTTTTTCTCTTGAGTCTTTTGAACTGGTCTTTGGAGGGCCATGCAGTGTGTAGTAAAAACATCAGGAGCTTCTGTCAGCAAAAAGTGATTTCTTCTTTTCACATAATGTGAAAACATGGCCGGCTCATGCATTGTCTCTATGCTACAGTAAGTGATCAGTGTACAGCCAAAAGAGCAAAGAAGATGACCTAATCACCTGCATATGCACTTCAGCCTCTGTTAGTTATTTAAACAGAACCTTACACTAGAAACAGCTTTTATGTACAAACACATTACAGCAGTTTGTAACATAACTCAAGCATGTCCCTAATTGAACTTTTCATGGAACTGTTAGATTTCCTAACTCTTTACAATAGTTGAAAATGCCCAGAGTATATAATTAAACAGATTTCTACTGGACAGTTCATGAAGCATGGTGATACCATGTTGATCTGTAACAATGTCAAGGGGTAGATACATTAAATATCAATTTGAAAATCCTGGTCTAAAAGCTCATCAAAACTCTGGGCCTTTGAGCCAACAATTCTGTACAGAAACCACTAATTGTATACCTTGATCAAACTTATTAAAGCTTCTGTAGAAAACTCAGTACTTCTCAATCTTTCACATATTAAAAGCAGCCTTGCAATGTTGTGTTCATAATTTCACATTTATTATTTTCACATATTTCAGGTTCCCTTAAATTACTAAAGTCTGTCATGTTTACATGTGACCAACCTTTAGTTTTACAAAAACATTTAAAAAATAGGTATGCGTTGTGACTTAGATAGAGAGAAGAGGAATGATATGATACACAGACACCACACAGACAGTGACATTTTTGTTTTGCCTCTGTACATCACTGCAGTAGGTTTTAATTCAAACAATCAATCTGTGATTGGAGTGCAGACTTTCAGCTTTAATTCAGGGGGGATTATAAAACAAAGTGCATTAACTGCAATTTAAATGCAATTTCATATATAGATTATACATAGATCAGAGGCTTGAAAAGTACATCAGAAAGTAATTGGACAATTGGATAACACGGCAGTTTCATGGCCAAAATGAGGCTTGTTCCTTTCTTATTCAGTGTCATATTAAACAGACAAAGCTGGAGTTGATTCCAGGGGTTGAACTTGCATTTTGTATATTTTCACTGGCAATCTCAATATTTGGTTATGTTGATGTAAGTGAAGGTCATCCTTAGGCTGAAAAATCAAAATAAGCCTTTCAAAGAGAGGAAAAATTTCAGAAGTGAACAAATCTACAATCTGGTGTATTCTTAAAAAAGAAGACCATGGAAGACGACTAAAGTGGATGATCCAAAATGATTTCCTTGGTTAAGAAAAACACGTTCACTTAGCCAAGAAAACTCTTGAGGAGGTAGGCAAATTATTGTCAAAGTCTACAACCAAGAGACGCCTTCATGAATGGAAATACAAATACACTCAGGAACAGGAAGATGAGATTAGAATTTGCTATAAATCACCTTAGAGTCTGCACAAGTTCTGAAAAAAAGCTCATAATCCAAAGCATACCACATCATCAGTCAAACATGGTGGAGGCACTGTTATAGCGTGGACATGGATGACTGCCGGTGGAATCAGGCCACTAGTGTTTATTGATGATGCAACTGCTGATAAAAAATAGGAAGATGAATTGTGAAGAGTACAGGGCGCTGCTCAGTTTCAGCCAAATATTGCAAAACAGATCGGACAGTGCTTCACAGTGCAAACAAATAAAGACCCAATGCATACAGCAAAAGCAACCCAAGACTCAACGCAAATAAAGACATATTCTTTAATGACCAATTCAGTCACCTGATCTCTACCCAAAAGAGCTGATAGTTTGGTAGTGTGGTGATTTTCAGTTACTGAAGACAAACCTGAAGGCAGAGAGACGCACAAACAAGCAGAGACTGAGTGTGGCTGCCTAGCTGAGAATCTCAAAGGAAATACAGCATTTGGTGATGTCCTTGGGTTCTAGACAGGGTGGCCGGATTCCAACAAAATAAATATGGGACAAACATTGTATTCATCAGGACAAAGTGGGACACATCAACAGTGCTCAGAGGTAGTCTGAACTTTTTGTTTTCTTACTTAAAAATGAAAATACAGTAAATTAGCATCTACTGGTAAAATATATTTTCAACTCTCTTGCGTATGAAAGGACACTTGAGTTTGTTCTTATGGTCTCATGCGAGAAGTCTTCATGTGCTCCTATATTCTCTTTTATTTCAGTTTTTTTTAAAGCTGCTTTTCTGTTTGTTAACAGTTTTTAGCTTTCAGTTTGAAGACAAAACTGAAAATTGGCACATTTTTGTTTAGTGATATCTGACAATCTCAGTTTTTATCCAATTATGATACACATATACTGTGTCAATAGAACGCCTTCCCTTATGCTTTGGGTAAAAGTCAGACTGATGAAAAGTGAAAAAGAAAAGTGCATGTCCTGCAGAGCCAGTCACTGTCCCAAGATGTGGGACAGGGCGATGAGGAGTAAAAATACTGTGCAGTTCCAGATAAAAAGGAACATCAGGTCACCCCAGACATCGAGCAGTCACTGACTGCAAAAAAAAATGTTGATCCCACTATTAAAAAGATCCTTATTTTTTGTATAAAAATGGCTGTGATTTCAAAAGAGCTAATGCAATACTTTTTGTAAACCATGTGAATTAAAGATGAAAATCTTCATTTCAATCATATCTTGATTTTCTGATTTAAAATCCACTTCTTTTTTTTATTTTTTAAAGTGTCATTGTCTTAGGTCTTAGGTATGATGACAATGACAGCAAATATACTGGCAGTGAGCACTCCAGCCCCACTTCCATGCTGCTTAAACCTTTTGTTTACAAGGGACAGGCACATTTAATGTGCCAGAATCACACACTGACAGTTTTAGGTTTAGGGCTTTGCACAGATTAAACAAATTATGATGTGTTAATTTATGAGTCATGAGATTGAGTGTACTTGAGTGTACTCCTAGGAATAAAGCAATTTTGAATATTTCCCACAATTATTACTCTAAAGGTAATCTGCTGGGGTAATGCCATTAGAAAACTTCAATATCAGCATTTTAACACTTTGTCACAGAAAATTTGTACCAGTCTCCTACAAATAAAACATTGTCACGTAACTGTGCTATGCAGTCACTACAGTCAGGATGTTTGGCAAAAGTGAAATTCGCTAGAAAAAAAATACAAAAATAAATAAAGCTGTACATGAATTAAACATCATAGTCAATGAAAAACCTGTGACCATGGACAACCAATTTGTAACATCTGCAACAAAACCAGCGCCATCTCAAGACATTGTAGGCAACAACATTTCAAAAAGTTTTATTTCTTACGAAAGCATTCATTGATTATGTGTTTATTTAAAACCCTGAGTTCTCGCCACATAATTATTCTGAAAACAGAAACTAATGTGCAGGAAAGTCTGTGTGCTGAACGTGTCTGAAAGAAAACTGCTGTAAAATCAATTTGAACTTCTTGAAAATTAACATAAAAAAAATACATTTTATGGCTTGGGTTTTTTTGTATTTTTTTTTTTACATCTAAAAAAAGAGCTTCATGTCATTATCAGTGAAAAACTGCACACACACATGGAATGACTTTTTGCAAAACATAACAGTGGCCTTTAAACATTTTCAGCCACGTTATTCTCAATGTTATATGCATTGCACAGCATCCAGAGAAACGAAGACAAATTGAAGGCACTTTAAAGAGTCATCACGAATCTCTCACTCACAGTCATGTCACATCTCTGTTCTTTGTAAGACATTGAGTAACTAGAAGCCTGAGAGATCGACGCTTGCCTTAATACTAATCAAAAATGAACTAACAGCTAACAGGCAGAAGGCAATTTACCTTTATGTTGTCTGTTACTCCCTGGATACTGAGGTTTGATGTGACAAATGTGCAAAACACAACTATGATTTAAAATCCTTGCAATATGGCTAGTGCTTTTTAAGAAAAAGAATATTCATAGTGGAAAAAGATGCAACAACTATTTCAACTCTTTTGCAAACCAGCCCCAGATGTACAAAAAGAACATCATTCCTATGAGCACAAACTAACACAGTTTCAGGGTTTTACAGTTTGTACCTGTTAATATGCAGCCCTTATGCAGAAGCGCTGACCTAGTGTGAATCAACTGCAAGGAGGCACCAATCATCATGTTTAGAGAGACTTTTTTTTTTTTTTTTTTTTAGGTGAGTGTTTTTATAGGCTATGCATTTTAATATGTGTGGCTAGGTGGCACTGTTCCCATTAACACAACATTATGATTCACAGCTCAGCTGAAATTTCAAATGTGCACACAAACATAATTGCACACATTCATACCTGAACAGACTTTTTTTTGCTCCATAAGAACACACCAGTTATTCTAAAACCACTTTCTCAATGAGTCGCCTGCCAAAATGCAATGGAGAATGACTCCTTGTCTTCCCACAGAAAAAAGTCTGGCAGCGTTTTCACCCACCAAAATAGAAGGAAAAAAAAAAAAAGCTCACTTAAACTTAATTTAATCAAACCGCTTTATCAGGATTACTTTAGTGTCAGTTTCCCGAGCAGCAGGACAGACAGGAAGAGAATTCTGACCAACAGTAGTCCCTTCATCTGCACAATGAAGGCCCGTTCCTGCCAATGTCATCGAATCCATCCTCTCACTCAAAAAAGTCCCACCATGTGATCTATTTGCCTCATGTAGACGCTCTTTAACGGGAGAGCGTACCGCCGCTCCTCTGGGATCCTGTTACACTGCAGAGAGAGAGAGAAAAAAAAAGGAGAAATACTGTGACTATGACAACAGCAGACTAGTCTGACCATTACAACAACTTACATTCATCATTGTGTGAACAGTGAGATAGACTCTGCAAGAAGACGCCCTTACATTGCTGATGTTTCTCGGAGCAGGCTGGTTAACTGGCTCTCTTTCTGCCAGCGCTCCCTCTTCACATGGAAAGTCATCATTCCATTGTTTTTCCCTGAAGCGTTTGTACTATAGGCACAACGTGACCCTCAGTGGTGAAGATGTACTTGTTATCAGATTTGTGAAGTGGGTTGTCGTCATCAAACAGCTGTAGTGCATAAGAAAGATTTTTATACATCCAGTGGGTACGGAAAGTATTCAGACCCCTTTAAATTTTTCACTCTTTGTTTCATTGCAGCCATTTGCTAAAATCAAAAAAGTTCATTTTATTTCTCAGCAATGTACACTCAGCACCCCATCTTGACAGAAAAAAAAACACAAATGTAGAAATTTTTGCAAATTTATTAAAAAAGAAAAACTGAAAATATCACATGGTCATAAGTATTCAGACCCTTTGCTGTGACACTCATATTTAACTCCCATGCTGTCCATTTCTTCTGATCCTCCTTGAGGTGGTTCTACTCCTTCACTGGAGTCCAGCTGTGTTTAATTAAACTGATTGGACTGGATTAGGAAAAGGCACACACCTGTCTATATAAGACCTCACAGCTCACAGTGCATGTCAGAGCAAATGAGAATCATGAGGTCGAAGGAACTGCCCAAGGAGCTCAGAGACAGAATTGTGGCAAGGCACAGATCTGGCCAAGGTTACAAAAGAATTTCTGCAGCACCCAAAGTTCCTAAGAGCACAGTGGCCTCCATAATCCTTAAATGGAAGATAGTTTGGGATGACCAGAACTCTTCCTAGACCTGGCCATCCAGCCAAACTGAGCAATCGTGGGAGAAGAGCCTTGGTGAGAGAGGTAAAGAAGAACCCAAAGATCACTGTGGCTGAGCTCCAGAGCTGCAGTAGGGAGATGGGAGAAAGTTCCACAAAGTCAACTATCACTGCAGCCCTCCACCAGTCGGGGCTTTATGGCAGAGTGGCCCAACGGAAGCCTCCCCGCAGTGCAAGACATATGAAAGCCTGCATAGAGTTTGCCAAAAAACACATGAAGGACTCCCAGACTGTGAGAAATAAGATTCTCTGATCTGATGAGACAAGGATTGAACTTTTTGGTGTTAATTCTAAGCGGTATGTGTGGAGAAAAGCAGGACTGCTCATCACCTGCCCAATACAATCCCAGCAGTGAAACATGGTGGTGGCAGCATCATGCTATGGGGGTGTTTTTCAGCTGCAGGGACAGGACGACTGGTTGCAATTGCAGGAAAGATGAATGTGGCCAAGTACAGAGATATCCTGGAAGAAAACCTCTTCCAGAGTGCTCAGGACCTCAGACTGGGCCCAAGGTTCACCTTCCAACAAGACAATGACCCTAAGCACACAGCTAAAATAACAAAGGAGTGGCTTCAGAACAACTCTGTGACCATTCTTGACTGGCCCAGCCAGAGCCCTGACCTAAACCCAATTGAGCATCTCTGGAGAGACCTGAAAATGGCTGTCCACCAACGTTCACCATCCAACCTGACGGAACTGGAGAGGATCTGCAAGGAAGAATGGCAGAGGATCCCCAAATCCAGGTGTGAAAAACTTGCTGCATCATTCCCAAGAAGACTCATGGCTGTACTAGCTCAAAAGGGTGCTTCTACTCAATACTGAGCAAAGGGTCTGAATACTTATGACCATGTGATATTTCAGTTTTTCTTTTTTAATAAATTTG
>JAMQGT020007272.1:0-56552 GCA_024447675.2 Pterophyllum scalare | reverse complement strand
TTTTATAGATAATTGGTGCAGTTTTGGTGGAAAAATCACAACCCTTATGATACTTATATTGACAAAGTGTCAATATAAGTATCATAAGGGTTGTGATTTTTCCACCAAGACTGTACCAATGATCCATGAATTGTTAGATTAAGGTCTATCCTCCCATCACAAAAATCTGCCTGTATTTGCTTTGTGTCTCACTCACATATGCAGACACAGCCAAAGCAAATACAGGCAGATTGTTGCTGATGGGAGGATAAGTTAATCTAACAATTCATAGATAATTGGTGCAGTTTTGGTGGAAAAATCACAACCCTTATGATACTTATATTGACACTTTGTCAATATAAGTATCATAAGGGTTGTGATTTTTCCACCAAAACTGCACCAATTATCTATGAATTGTTAGATTAACTTATCCTCCCATCACAAAAATCTGCCTGTATTTGCTTTCGCTGTCTCTGCATATGTCAGTGAGAGACTGTGGCTGAGGCTGCACCCAGGTGATGAATGACCAATGGTGGATAAAGTACACAGCAATAACCTCCAGGCAATCCAGAGCATATTCGGGTATAGGCCAGCAAATTTATCATTCAATTGTCAGAGGATTTTA
The DNA here is from genome assembly GCA_024447675.2 of Pterophyllum scalare. Lineage (NCBI taxonomy): Eukaryota > Metazoa > Chordata > Actinopteri > Cichliformes > Cichlidae > Pterophyllum > Pterophyllum scalare. Next base: position 55,948 of record JAMQGT020007272.1, on the reverse strand, counting down.
TCAAGTGTGTTTTCTCTTGTGTCTTTTGATTTATTTTACAATTTATAAAAGTCACTCTGAGTCAGCATTCGACAAGTGTCATCGTAGCCAATTCAGCTAAGCTTAAACAAGGCAGGGAAACATGAGGGAGCAAATACAAATTTGAATAATGACCCATAAACAACAAGAAGACCTGGCATTTTACAAAATTGTATTATTTAGAAAAAAAAATTGTCGACAACAGAGGAGCGTGAGTGGCGCTGAGGCCAACAGTATGCTACAACCTAAACAGGCGACCTCGCTCTCTTTCCTCTCTGCTCAGACGAGTGGAGTGCGTGGGTTTGGGCAGCATGGTGTAGGAGGCACAAACCCTGCTAAGCCCCGTGGGCTATGAACACTCATCAGCACATGGAGTGCACTTCACTATCTTGCACAAAATATACATGCTCCCCCATTACGCAAATGGGTCTACAGCAGTGGAAAAGTTGTCTCAGCAAACCGCTTGTTTATTTCTGTCTAGCAGGCTAATTGTTAATCATTTTCTTTTTAATTGTGGTGGAGGAGCTGGCCTTTCAATCTGCAGTGGCAGGCCTCCTAAGGCTTGCCACAGCGTTAATGTGATGTTCAGGCTCATGCGTTTTGTCTTGCAGCAGCAGCCTGTCCCCCGGCAGCCACTGAGCGCAGCATGAAGGCAGCCCTTGAGGGACATTACCAGGCCAGCCTCTCTGAGGCGTAATATCTAAGCTGTTTCTCTCTGGAGGCAGGGAGCCTGGTTCTCTGTCTTGCCCGGCTCTTGCATCTCTCTCTGGGGGCTTGGCAGTGTCTATGTGGGGGTGGCAGTGATTGATGATGCCCACTCCGTTTAACACACTGTGAAAACCTAGCAGCAGATGGGCATCTACAGATGTGTGCTTCAATGAAAAGCTACACAAACTGAGGTCTTAAGGAAGTTAGCTTTGCCACATCATGTCAGTGTGCTGTTTTACATTTGTTGTATGTCATGTTTCCATTTTTCTGCATTTGGATCACCCCAGTGAACATGTATCATTCAATATGGCACATGTCAGGAGTAGGGTAACCAATGATTCAATGGGCTGATTACATGCATGAATTTTCTTACTATGCCGTTATTGGAACCTTGTGTCATCTAGCTTGGAACCATCTCTGGAGAAATATTTTTTGTGCTGCGGGTTAACACTTATTCATTCTGAAGGAATTTAGCCCCCCTCCCCTGATTTCCTCCACCAGTCTGATTTGACGTAATAATCTTATCGAATTTACAAGAGTGCAGATGTGAATAACTTAAACATTCTAAAGTTATTTCCATGCAAAGGGAAAAGAGGGTAGGAGGAAGTTATTTGTCGGTCTGGTGAAGTGGGAGGAAGTCCCATTTAATTGGATTTTGACGTGCCCTGTTGTCATGGCACCCAGATCCCAACCCTGCGTGTGTGTGTGTGTGTGTGTGTGTTTGCATGTGTGTGTGTGTGTGTGTGTGTGTGTGTGTGTGTGTGTGTGTTTGCATGTGTGTGTGTGTGTGTGTGTGTGTGTGTGTGTGTGTGTGTGTGTGTGTGTGTGTAAAAAACAGAATAGGAGCAAGTAAGAGACAAGTTGAAGGAGAAATGAAGACAGAAAGACAGACATATGGGGAACAAAAGGGCAATGAATTATCTGACACAGGAAATGAGGTTCTGTAAGGACCGTTTAGTGATGAAGGTACAGACAGTAATAGCGATTGAGAGAAATAAACGTGTTTGATCATTTCTCACAACCGGCTCGGGCTACAGCTGGTTAAGTAGCCACGAATCCCTTCACCAGTGGCAAGTGAAATCACAGCCAAAAGGTTTAGTGCATGTGTAATGAAGGGACACAAAGTCCATCTGCATCTCAGTCTGCTTTGATGCTTTGATGTGGTATGTGCTCTATCTTGTTTCATCTCCAAAGGCGACTATCAAATCTCAGATTAGCAAGACACACACATCATTTGTCTTTGCTGGATATGAAGTGCAAACAATGATCCTCAACATCTTTTTTTAACCCTTGACTAACTGGTAGACAAACAACCGTATGGGGAAATCGCTATTTACACAGTACTTGCTGCTGTTCAGGGTGTTTGTAATATCTCCAGTGGAAAGGTTAGAGGATCGAGTGCTTTGGTTAAAGGTGTGTTATTGACAGCTTGAGTTCCACTTAATTTTTGCAATAAATAAAAAGAGTAAATCAATAAAAATAAATCTGACTAGATGCTAAGGATGTTATAAGAGTAACATAAGGCAAGATTAGATTTGCATCCTCAGGAGAACCAAACTGAGTCACACTTCAGTGTGAATGTAAACACTAATATTGACATGGGGAGCTCTTGTAGCTTAACTGTGCACAAGAGAGCTTTAGCCAATCCAGTCTAACACTTGAACACACATAAAGACACTTCTTTTGAAGATGCCTTACGTCACAGACAAAAAGTACATATCACTTCTGTGAGTGAGAGGTGTTTGATTTTGAGGAGTTCCCAAAGCAGAGAGCAGACTTTCTTAAAATAATTTTCAGGATGCATAATTTCAAAAAATTCAGAGACATTAGAGAAATACTCTGTGTGGAGGAGGTACAGTAACAGCTTTAAAGAGGTGCCTTGAGCCTCACCAGATTAAAAAAAGGACTGGGACACTGCTCGTGGCAATGGCTTATAGTTTTCATAGCATATTACATTCCATGTTATGTCATTTGGTTGTCAGATATAAAAAATACATAAGACACCACCTTACTGTTATACATCTTACATCTCACTGCAGTGCTGACAAGAATCTGGAACATTGGTCCAACACAATTGAGTGTTAATCACCCAGGATGCAGTGCAGACACTCAAACATTAGAGAAGACACAGCACGATAGCTTGCATGGAAAATTCATTTTCCCCTCAAATAAACAAGAAGGGAAATTACTTTGATCTCTGAATGAAAAAAAATATAAATAATCTTTTTAAGGAGGCACAAAGGTATCCACATAGCCCAGTGTCATTACAGTTCGTGAAATCTGCATTTGTGAAATCATTTCAGTGGTGAATCTACAATTTTTTTTTTTAATGCTAGTCTTAGAATCTGTATTTTGAGACATTCAGAGCTTTAAAACATCTGGCAAATACTGTATTTATCTCAGACTAGGAACTTTTCCTAAACCTGGCTACGTAGTTATGTTGCCCAAAGCTACCAAAACAATATGACAGTTAAAATGAAAGTAACGGCAAGAGAAAAGGAAACAAGAGAGTAAAAATAATCTGAAAGGAAGAGCAATAATAGCAATGCCTTGTGGGAGTCTCTAGACTAGAAGTCATTTGACTTATGCTACCTTTGCCACTTTCACCAGCTTGTTCTCATCTGGGGGGGAGATTTTGTCTGGCATGGTTCGAGAAGCTGTCCTTTGGGGGTCTGTGTCCATTGGATATGGCATTAACAAGGCTACCTCTTTCTCCCAAATCATCATTTATCAGCATGCAGGGTTACTGTTGCGAAGGAAAATATTTGTTTTCCTAACTCCAAAAGCAAAAGAAAGCAATCAAATGGGATATGAACCGCAGGCTGCTTGCTGACGAACCTTCAACTTACTAAACTGCCACTACTCCAGCTTCTTAAGGTGGACTTTGTAAGTCTCTAAAACAGAGCTCTTGTCTCTCTGTGGCCAAAATTGCCTCTAATGGTTAATCCAGGTAGCATGCAACAAAAGGATTTATTTTACACCCTGGGATGAGAACTTGTTGCAGCACCGTGAGACGGCATTGGTCCACACTTCACCGCCTCTTGCACAAACCTAACCACAGTAAAAAGCTTTGGTCAGTCTCTAGAAGGTTGAAGGTTTATATCCCCTGAAGTTTAGACTCTATTTTATTGTGTTCTAGGATAGCTGGCATGTAGTTGTTAAGTTTCTTGAAAATCCAACTCTCTGATGAGGAATTTTCCTGACTGTTAAATCGTGAGTAGAATCTTTGGCTGGATGCCTGTTAAGCTCTTGCTAATTGTCAGGGAGTAGGGTTACCTTGAAAACACTCCTCAACTCTCACTTCACATTAAGGCTTACCAATACAGGGAAGTAAAAGGAGAATAGAACACACTTCAATCCAAAAAAACTTAAGATGGGATCCTATGGGAAGATCCCTGCCCATTCATCTTTAATGTATCTCAACTTGTGCTCCAAGGCTCTGAGGACTGACAGTGGAGAACAGACATAACGAAAGAAGAATGGGGAAAGAGAGAATTTGGAAGGAGAAAAAGGAGGACGAGGGGGCAGCTTACTGGGGAATAGGAGTATACTGTGAATGATTGATGAGCAGGCAGGGCTGTTGGGTGCATTTGCCAAGCAATAAAAATGGACTAATCCATCCTTTTCACTCCCTGAGGATCATATCACCATAGCTGTCACTGAGGGTCTGATTTTAAGAACTTTTCAGTCTGTTCACTGACCAGTTTTCGAGAAGCAGAACTAGGGGATGGTTTTTTGCCAAATGGTATCCATCCCAACGGAGTCCCTGCATCACTTCCTTTTTTCAGTCTCATTTTTTGTTCATTTCCATCATGCTTTCGCTTGCCCCGGGTGTCTGTCTGTCCATCTGTCTTTTTGTCTTTCTGTGTACCTGTCCATCTGACTGTTGTTTGGTTAATTTGCCTGGATCAATCTGGTCTCCCCCCAAATGTCCACACTCATCTCCTGTGTCATTTCCCCCTTGACCACCCACTCTCACCAATGTAATTTTCCCTCCACACTCACCTTCATTCATGCTGCATCCTGATTACCCTTTTCTCCCTCTTGTTACTATTTTCCCCATCAGCTCTTGGCTGTTTTTGCTAAACACAGAGTGACCCCTATTGGTGGAAAATATGTTTACAGGCAGTAATGGCACATCTTTCTCTTCTCTGGGGGACATCGACCGTGAAATCAGGCTGGCATTGGCTACACTGTGACAGACCCTCTGTCTTGGGGCCAGATTTGCCCCCTGCTCTCTCTCTCCACTTGGGAAGTAGCACCAGTCAGCAGGTGGGTTTAGTTTCTTTGCTTCATATATCTCTGCAGCATTTCCTCTTTCTTTAAAAGCCATTCTGCAGCTGGCCCTAACCCGAATTTATTAAATCGCCCAAAATCTTATAGATAGTAATCAGTTTCTCCTCCTGTCTTAAAAATAACAAAATAAATAAACAAATAAATAACAACAGCAACTGTAACAATAATTCCTCTTTGGATAAAATATTTTTAAAAGCAAAAGGATGTGTGTTTGCATGAAGATCCTGACATATATAGTAAAATATTGGATTATTATTGTTACTATTATTATTCCACAGCATGTAGGAACATTATCAGCTGCTTACATAACAAGGTGTCTAAAATGAACATTTTAATAAATGGCGAGACGAAAGCTCCTCATAATTGTGTTTGAGATGTTATTTTTATGTTAACAAACAAAAGAGGACGGTTCACTGCTCTCTCAGGTGTTTTTTCATCTGTTCAATTGAATTAGAGCACAAATATAATGAAATTTAACCAAAAAAGTCAAAATATCCCAACAAATGTTTTCAGGGACTGAGTTGGGTGAAATGTATCATTTGCATATGTGCATAAAAATGGTTTAAATATTCATTGCAGTCACAAGACTATGATGTTCCTTAAATTTATACGTGACACAAAAACAAATGCACGCTTTGGTCTTTTGTTTGAGGTTTCAATTGAGCCTTTTCCTCATAGTTTTATAGCACTTGAAAAGAGAATTAGTGCCATCAAGTGTGTATATTCATTGCCTATATTCTAGGAGCTTGATTAAGATTTGTGTTGAGACCTGAGTCAAGTAAAAGAACAAAGAGTTTTATTTTAATATAATGAAACTAAATAAAGATGCCAGAGTAAATGCCATGAGACATGTCAGTCTCTAAATCAGTGATGCTGGCATATTTGCGTGGGTGCTGCAGTAAGTGAGATGTTGTCTGGTTAAATCAAAATAGGTCTGAGGAATGCTGGGCCCAGATGTTCGCAATCCCTGATGACCAGACCGAACCTAGTGGTCACCTGCAACATATAACACAAAGACAAAGACAACCTGCCAAGCCCAGCAGTCAAAAGAAGCAGGATTGTCACAAGACTTGCAGTGAAACTAATAGCAAGACATTATTGTTCAAAATAAATGCTAGTGTTGCTCTGCAGTTGCTTGATGTGTAACTAATCCAGTGTACAACAAGTCAAGTAGTGTTCACAGCATGTTTCAGTACTTCAGTAATTATAGGAAGTGTGCATGCCAGTGCATGGTTAAACCTATTTTTTTCTTTTTCTTTTTTTTTTTGTCATACATCTAAGTTGAAAAAGCACAGATAAACAGCAGTTATAAATCACCCCAATCTTAAAAACTATTGGCTATAATTTCAGTTTAGGCAGTGAAAATTAAATCAGCTCATGTTCATCTTCATTCGTTTTACTGCTGTAACTGCATGACCCGCATCCAGAACATTGTTCCCCAAACAAAATTAAACCAATTACTCTGATTTTAGTCATGTTTCCATTTGAGAATATTATTATTATTGTATTTATCTCCGTTATTGCTCTTGGAAGTCAAAACAGAGAGAAGTGAATCATCTTAAGCGAAAGCTCTTAAGTTATGACACAGACAGCGGAGACTTCCGTTGAATGTGGAGTGCAGTGTGCCGGGCTGTCTACAGTAAGTGGAGTGTAATTGGGTTTCAGCACAGAAAAATGTCCTGAGTTCGACTTCAAGTTTAATTTGTTTAGGAGTGGAAAGAATGACTAAGATAATATGCAAATATGAACTACACCCTCTCTTTGCTTTTATCATTGACTAAAGGCATCATGACAACGTGGATTTATTTAAGGATATTCAGTTGGAGAAGTGAAATGAATGTATGTTTAAAACAGATGATGAGATTCTTTGTTGGATTCATCTCGTGTTTTGATGAAATCGTCCTCAAAAGACCAATTAGGGAAAGAATTACTGACAAAAAAGGGATTCAGTTCAAATTCAAATGTTGGTTCTCTTGAAAGGAAAATAATACAACAGACACGTAGTTAGTTTTCAGCTACCCTCTTATATGTGACTTTCCAGAAGCCAATCACATTCCACTAAAACAACATGCTTGGTGTCTGGATGTGACTGGACCCCCATTCATACTTTCAATTACCTCACATGATTTAATTCGAATTTCATTTGATGAGACTGACCCTTTGCCCCAGCCACACAGACAAACTCATAAACGTCAGCCATGATATTTTGATTTAGAGAGATCCGAGCGATTAAAAGTTAATTGTTGAAATGTGTCAAGGTGGCTTGTTTAATTATGGTGAACGAGGCATTCATTTGGACTTGACTTAAAATAGTTTGGCGGGTAACTAACACTGCAAGCTTTGTCTGTGTGAATGCAGTGGTGCCTTATTTACTTTGCAGAAGTCGCAGCGATGACCCCTGGGGAACATAATTAAGGTGGAATCAACATTTCATTCTGTACGTGACAAGCATATCAAAACAATTATGCTCTCCAGAAGAGGGAAAGGAAGCTTGAAGCAGAAAAAAAAATGCTGATAACCACTGCTGCACGGATTTAAATTGTGAGGTTTAACAGACAGTTTTGAGTATTTAGATGCGGCTTATCCCCAGGCTGTTGCTTACATGGGATAATTAGGTCCAATGTTGTAGTAACTGGAAGAGGTAGCCAGTGGAGTGGGAGTTCGGGGATTCAATCAGACTGTATATTTTACTGTACTCTTAAGCACTTGAGCTGTTCCCCATTCTTGTCACTGGGGAACCAACAGAATGCTTTAACCATCTCTTTTAGATTTGTCAGGCACATATTCATTGCCACTGATTTATGTGTCAGGTCATAGTCCTCCATTGGCATTAATGTATTCCATCATTTTCACTGTGTGTGAGAAGAAGAGAGGCTATGAGCTTTCTTGCCTCCCGCAAAGTTTGAACTGGGTCATGGTAAAGACCTTGCGGGCCATTTCTCTTTGCATAAGTATTCCTTTCATGTCAGGCCAGTTACACAGCAAATGCTTAAGCAAAGTTCATTTTCAAGTAAACTAGATGCCCTTTTCTTTCCATTTCAAGGAAAAGTGTGTATTTGACCATTAATCAACAAGGACATCACACTTAACTGCTAATATCTACTTGGGAAGTTACTGTATGGGGTGTGCATTTACAGACTTACAGTTCTGAAACTGCCAACCTGCATGCAGTGAGTAGCTCTTTTTTTTTGCTGCTGTGTGTGTTCCTTTTATGTTTTTGGATTTAATATTTAGATTTTTTTTATACATATTGGAGATGCATCTTTTTTTAAAAAAAATGGAAAAAAAGGGCATCTTCAGGTAACTGAACAGCCCGAGTATATCCACTTAATAAATGTACAAAACAAAAAAAGACATCCTTAAGTGTCCTTAGGAAGCTGGAAGAAGATGAAGCTGGTGTGTGTGTGGGGGGGGGGTTCAAAATGCTAATTAGCAATTCATGTTTTGTTGATTAATTGATTAATTGCCTGCTGCAGATCTATAAAATAGGTTTTGCTGAATATTGGGAAGAGGCTACTGCCTTCCTTGTGACTACTGTATTTATTGCTCCTGCAGATCTTATTACCAACATTGCATACCATAAATCACATTTTTTTAAAAAAGGATCCAGCATAAACAAATTATTTTGCATGTTTTACTGGCATTAAAACACAAATACACACACACAGAAACACACACACACACATGTAATTGCAAAACTAAATTATGGCAGCCATGGGGAAATATGAATTATTTTATGTGTGCTGTACTCATTTCACGCCTGATGGACTCTCACCTTTAACCATGAGGTGCATGTCTTTCAGTGCAGTTTCAGGCATGGGTATTCTAATAGAAGAATAATGGAAGTATTCTTTCTTTTTAATTGGACATTGTTAGAATGACATATCAACCCTGCTGCAGGAATGCCCTTTCCATGTATACTGTAATTGAAACAGTCCCCATTTCCCCCTCATAGTCCACTATACAGGAGACTGAAAATGTTTGGTGAAGCTGGACCCCTTGCTTGGTTGTTTATTGTTGATGCTGCTTTACTGAGCATCATTTCATCATATTTTTTTCTTAGATTTTCCTATTAAAATCTTGATGTTTATGTAATTTGCCATTTATCTTCTGGGTAATAAATTCTTTTTGTGCTGAAATGCATTATCATACTGTTCCCTTTGTATTCTCATTATTGATATTAGCAGTACTATCACTACTGGTGATTCATCCGCCTTCATAGTATTTGTTTTCTGCAATTTTACATTCCAAAGGCTTTGATTTCCATTAGCATTTTTGCAATTATCCAGAAATTCCATTAAAGTTCTTGGCAATGAAATGACAAGAAATGATCACCCTATTAAACCCCAGAGCTAAAAACATCATAATGTGCATGCTATTGTGTGGTAATCATTTTCATTCAGGGAAAAAAAACCAGTGAATTACTACCTGTGTTTAACCACTCAAAATTCCATTTTAGGTATTCATTGCATGAGGCTGACAAGCAGACTGAAGCCGAGTAAATAAAAACTGGCAACCGCTGGATGAATGACTGCATGTTTGGGTCATGATAAGGAAGAATTACATTTTTACACATCACTGAGGAGAGGAAAACAAAGCCTGGTGTGAGGTTAAAAGCTCTATAAACTGCTGGAGAATAACCAAGTAAAAAAACAATGAAGCATGATTCTCTCTTAGCGGTTTAAGCCTTTTCCTCAGTGGAAGATGTAAGTGATTTAGAGCTCATCAAAAGCACACAGTATGGCTCCCAAAGCACACATAGTAAAAAAAAGCATGATAGTTGTCCACAGAGTGGATAAGGTACTGTCTTAGGCTTTGGGGGGCATTCCTAATGGAGCCATTACAAAGTCAGTTGTCATATCCAAAGGAGTTCATTAATCATTACAAGTGGGATAATGCTTCCTCATTTAACAGCACAACTTCCAGATTCTCCGTATTCTGTATGATCAATCCAACACTTAAAGGTCTATTATGGTTTCCATCCATCCATCCATCTAGGTCTGTCTTCATGTGCTTAGCACTAAAATTGCTTCACATAGTCGTAAAAAGTATGCATCTGGGAATCAGGCTGTGATTCCCAGACTGTGTTATTTGCATGCAAATAACAAAAATACTACCTTTATTTGTGCAGGACCACTGCAAACCATAGTGGTTCATAAAAGAGGATGAAAAGGTAAGTTATATGAAGTTTTAGCATTTTTATTTAACTAAATAAGAAAATGATTAAAGTCCATGTTGTTTGTTGTCAATGGGTCCTTCTCTAGTTTCTGTTGTGCTTAATTTATTTGTAATTACTACTGTCACAAGCCAGGCCACAAGGCCATGATTACATGGGAGATGCTCACACAAATGGCAGTTAAGAGACGGTTTATTTAAATTAAAGAAACATAAGAGATGACACTAACAGTGGCATGTATAGTCAGTGTTCTCAGTGGAGTAAGCGAGTGCATGAGTGAAGAGATGGTGAACTGAGTGTTGTATAGTGCGAGGAAAACAAACCGAACAGCAACCAAAATCCAGAATGGTGTCCTCGGGAGGAAAAGGTGCTCAGAGCGTTTACAGAGCACTGTCACACTGGGTGTTGTCAGTGTTGATGATTGTGGACGAGCCATACCTCCCCTGCAGAAATTAGCTGCAACTCAAATGGGCAGAAAGGAAGGTGTGGTGTTGAGGGTCATCATTAGTAATACTACTAATTACTGCATTCATTTATGTACATATGATGCAAAATACATTTTTGGCTTGTTTCTTCCTTTTACAGCTGAAACAGCTAGGATAATTAGCTGATTCCATCCATTCATTTTATTACTGGCTGCTGGAGCTTATCCCAGCTGTCATATGGTGAAAGGACGGACAAACACCTGAACAGGTTGTCACTGTTTCACAGCGACTGACAAAGAAAATCATATACTCTTATATCCACACCGAAACCTATTTAGATTCACCAGTTAACATAGGCATCTTGTTGGACAATGGTAGGAAGCTGGAGAAACCAGACTGAGAACATGAAGACCTCACACAGAAAGATCCCAGCCAGCCAGCAGATTTGAACCCAGAATCTTCTTGCTGTGAGGCAACAGTGCATTTTAAAAATGATAAGAATTAATTGCGAGCTATTTTGATCATTAGTTTTTTGTTTTTGGTAAACTGCTGAAGTTATTTGGATCCAGCAAAGAGGTCTGTGTTTGTCTTCTCTTGGTCTCAAGATGTTATGGAAAAAAATTCAGTTGAAAGGAAAAATAATATTTAGGTGCAAAAAGCAGAAATTCAGGTTCAGTTCAATTAGAGAGGACAAAACAGGGGCACCGGGCCTACTGTACATTATCCCAGAAAATTGGCAGCTTGGCTCCTGAGAGCCCACTCCTACTGGGTGCGAATCAGAAATCTAACAGCTAATGACAACAGTCACCCCATGGTACCACTACTGACAGCAAACTAATACCCACACATACAGAATGGAGCACAAGAGCTGTCAACACCCCTATCATGATCCTGTGAGTATATAATGGCCACAAAGAAGAAAATAAAGAGGAGAAAAAATCGGTTTAAACTGATGACTGTTATTTCTTTTTCTCACACCTCTTCAGCAGACTTTAACCATTTGCTATTAAGAGCAGATTTTCCTCTGGAGTGCAATAATACTTGCAATAATAAAATGCTGAGTCACATTTAGACTGTGAGAAGGTTGAATGGGCTGGAAAAGCAGGATATTCATTGCAAATTCCAGCAATAATTTGGAATGTTTAAATTCATGTTGGTTTTGCAATACAGATTAAAGTATATACATATCAGATGAAAGATAAACAAGAAGAAATCCTGAAATTAGGAGTCAGTACACTGAAGTCATCAAACACACTTTTAATTAACCTGTAAAGACCCAACAAGTATATGAAGTTGTATTTTAGCAATGAGCAACTCAACTGACTCGACAACCTCCTGCAAAACATTTTCTGCCTTAAAATAATGTCAAACACTGACCAAATCTCCAAAACATACTGAACTGGTTTAACATTTGGTGATGGCAAGGGTCGGCAGCATTTATGTTACTGCCATGCATGGAGTACATCATAGTTCAAATCTCATTCTTGAAAACTTGAATCTCTCTTTGGCTGTTAAAGCTACAAATAAACTCCAAACATAGAATTTTTTTCCTTAATTAACTGTTATAGGCCTGCAAAACAGTACAAATAGAATAGAATAGAATAGAATAGAATAGAATAGAATAGACCTGTATTACTAGTCATCATCTTACAATGGCATTGCTAATTACAGAATTAATTATATAACATTTTGGATTATGTAGCTTCCACTTACATGTTTAAAGAGGAGTGTCTCTGAATTTACATATAAATGGCATTCCTCTCAGGCTGAAGAGTATGCAGCTTGTGAAAACAGTAGTATGTTTTGTTTGGGGGTTTTTGTTGTTGGTGTTTTTGGGTTGTTTTTTTTTTTGTGGCTCTGCTCTGTTTCTGGCTCAAGCAGCAGTGCTTCTAAAACGTGACCCATTCAACAAAAGTTAAGAAACCCCATCCTCTGCTTCTTTGATTCTAATCTTTTTTTTCTTTTTTTTTAAATGAGTCTTTTGTCATCCTCACAGCTGGAGCCCTTTAATTATTATTTATTAATTTTCTTTTGTCGCAAAGCTACAAAAGCCTCTATCAACAAATCCCGCAGGTTGTTATGAGTCAAGCATTGAATATAGCGATGGAATCACTGAAGAGCTGCGCACACTGAGATGAGCACTATCTTCAGCATTCAGCCCCTCCACCAAGCCAAATCAAGTTTGTGTTATCAGTATATAGCTTATACCACAGTTCTGAGCATCGTCAGCAAGAACAGGAGCCCCGAGGTGAACAGACATCAAAGTAATCAACAGTGAATGCAAGAACTGAGAGTAGCTGTCACACCATGAAACTGTGTTACCTCTTTTATGCAGCACAAAGGAATAACTCCCTAATAAAATCCCAACAAACACTATTAGGCTATTTATTTTTCTTCTACTACCATCATACCCAAACACAATCATGCACTGTGACTGTTTTATGCTTTGCTCCTTCTGGCCATAACCTGCTTGATTGATAAACACTGGTTCAAGTTAAAAAAAAAAAAAATGAAAGCTGAGACTGAAAAACAGCAGTACATGCTAGACAATCCTCAGAGTAAACTGGCATCAGCCTAATTCATCTTCAGCAGCACAGCAGCTCAGACACGGCAGCATGCAGGACCGTTACCATTTTCAATTTTGATGCAATTTTTTTTTTTTCCCGACAGTGGAGATTTTGTATGACTGAATCACTTCAGCAGAAACTCTAGGTTCTTTTCCCGAGATCCTGGCAGTGAGTGCATTAATCACCACAGCCTTCCCTCCTAACTGAAGACAGAGAGCAACAGCTGGGGGAGAGGAGCTCGGCTTTAAACAGTACAGACTGCAGGAGGTTCAGCCATCACTTCTTGTTGTGAATTCTGACATCAATAGTAATGAATACCTTGGAGCGTTGCCTGACTGCCTGAGCCTGAATTGCTATAACACATGAGGCCGGGAATTGGAAGGGTTTTTTTGTTTGTGTGTCTTTCTGTGTGTTGGTGTCCATGTCTGTGGGTCTGTGTGTAACCATATGTACTATATCCACCTCTGTTTACCTGTGCATCCACATGTATTCCTTCCGGTGTGTGCCTTTTTTAGTGTGGATATGAGTAATATGCAGAATAACCAGTAGGGCTAAATGACCTCGGCTGACAGGAACAATTAATCAGAACATTGTTGGAGCTCTTGGATGAGGCTTCATGCCGAGGTTACACCTGCAAGGGTTTGAGCTGCACTGGGATCCAGCACACCTACACACAGTGATCTTTAAATGATCTATGGCTGGCTGGATAACATTTACTTCAAGTGCAGAAAAGAAAGTATTTGCATGGTTCTTGGAAAGTTAACGACTAAGTTATGCATTATTATATATTTTTGTAATATACTAAACACACTAAAACCTCCTTGTTGTATTTGTGTGAATACAACCCCAATTCCAAAAACTAAATAAAACAGAATGCAATGATTTGCAAGTCTCATAAACCCATATTTTACTCACAATAGAACATAGAAACCATATCAAATGTTTAAATCATGAAAATGTACCAATTTAAGAAAAAAATGGTCATTTTGAATTAGATGACAGCAACACATTTGCCAAAAGTACATTTTAGGACAGGAAAGTCATCCCATTCTTGTCTGATAGATGATTCTAGCTGCTCAACAGTCCTGGGTCTTCTATTTATGATGTGCCAAATGTTTTGAATTGGTGAAAGGTCTGGACTGTAGGCAGGCCAGTTCAGCAGTCAGACTCTTCTATTATAAAGCCATGCTGCTGTGACAGGTGCAGTATGCAGTTTAGCATTGTTTTGCTAAAAGCTCTTCCCAGAGTAAGATGTTGTCTGGATGGGAGCATATGTTGCTCTAAAGCCTGTATATGCCTCCAGCATTGATGGTGCTTTCCAGATGCGCAAGCAGCCAATTCCATAGGCGCTAACGCACCCCCGTAATTTTGAACTCGGCGCTCATAACAAGTCAGATGGTGCCTTTTTAGTTTGGAGGATGCACAGTCCATGTTTTCCTAAAAGAATTTCAAATTTCAACTCATTTAATCTTAAGTTAATATGAGACAAATGATAAAGGACAGCTTACTTACACCTCAAGAGGGCAAAAAATAGGAAGAATTTAGATTATTGCTTCTGCCTACCCACTAAATGCAATATTTTCCTTCTAGCTCTCTTTTAGTAAAAGATCTAAAGGTCTGAGGATGTGAATGTTTTAGAGGTTGCAATGAATCCATACTCCACAAGAATTTCTGGAATGCAAGATCTTTGCAGTGAACTTTGTTTTGATCTCCAACAAATTTTGACAAAGCCGTATCTCAAGCTAGTAAAACCAGTTGGGGTTGGGCAAATAGTATAGAGTTGGTTTTCAGAGGAAACAAAAAGATAGTGGCAGTGAAACAAAATGTCAAGTTGCAGGTAGTAAAATCAAAAATACCAAAACTCTTAATAGAGCTAAAGTGAACTACAGAATTCTGTGACACATATCGCAGGTATTAATTCCATCATTAACACATAAATAATAATTCAAACGTATCTCATTGAGCTGTCTTTCAACGTGCCCCTATTTGATAACATACAAAACACAGAAAGGTTAAATAAATAAATAAATAAAAATTTACAGCGGCACTAAATACACTTTAATTAACTGCTGGCCAGTACAAAGGTTGACAAATGACCCCAATTAAAAGAAACCAAAACAAATTAGAGTGTATGATATTTAGATAAACGCCTCCAGTGCACATCTACATGGATAGGTGTGCATAAACACCACGGTTGGGTAGCTGATACATTGTAGTTTTCTACTCACATCGTTCTCAGGGAATTCAGTTGTCACTTATCAAAGTAAATCTAATTAAACAGACTTAAAACATGGGCCCTCTCCATTCTATTGCTCCTTTGTCCAATTTTCTATCAATAGTGTTGCCACTGAGCCAGTGGTAATGTCTTGCCTCCTCTACGCTCAGACACAATGCCAGGAGGTCTTTGCTTGATGTTCTATGTAGGACAAGTAGTAGAGTGTCTGAGGTAATAAATGAACAAGATGAATGTGGGGGATATGTTCATTTGAAAGCTCTTGTCACTGAGGGTTTGTCGTCCGGCTGCACAAAGGGTAGAGCCTTCCTGCCTGATTTACTTTAGATTCAAACCATGGCTAAATTGGAAATCGTGAATCACTTTGACACCATTGGCGTAAGATGGATTAGTTCACTTAAAGGCTGCCTTTTCTTTACTTTGGATCTTTTTAAAGAAATCATACAAAAATTAATTTTTCTGACAGACGGCTGACCCGGGCAGTCACTGAAAGGAATAGCAAAGGGAGGCCGGCACTGAGGCACTACAAAGCTGGTTTTATCAGCACGGCACTATCCCAACCACATCCAAAAGCTCTCAGCAGCACAATGAGCCTGGCTGAATATTTGATCAACTGTCTCAGGTTTAACAAGCCTTGCCAAACTACACCTGCCTGGAGGAAAAAGATATGCCTTTGAGCAGGGCAATGCCTCCCCCAAGATGTTAAGGAAATAAGCGCTTGATGTTCACAACAACCAATCTGCACTAAGCTCATCCATTCTTGAGCACTTGGATTCTCAGCAAGGTTCAAGATTTGCATTTACTGAACAATAGTTTTCTGAAAGCCAACAATGTCTTCCATTGCAATCTAGTCATAAATTACAAAACAATACACTCAACTAGAAATTACTGTACCCTAAATGCCACTTTTACAGGTTGGATTCAGTAAAACACAGTACAACTTTACTCTTGCCAAGTGTCATACAACAGATGTTTCTTGATAATGCCCTTGGAAACTCTCCCACATATGAAATCAGAGATAATCCTCTTGTAGAAGTATAAATTTGTGTGTGTGTGTGTGTGTGTGTGTGTGTGTGTGCAGGGGATTAATGTGTTTACTCAATCACACTGTGGGACTTTTGTTGACAAGAAGCAGTCACCTAATGTTAAGTTAAAGTAGATGTAGCTCTTATTATGGTTATGGTGTGTCTTTGGAAAAAATAATTTAAGTCAGCGTAATTGTCTGTCTGTCTGTCTGTGTGTGTGTGTGTGTGTGTGTGTGTGTGTGTATGTGTGTGTGTGTGTGTGTGTGTGTGTGTGTGTGTGTGTATGTGTGTGTGTGTGTATCCCCAAACTTATGGTTGCTGGCTGCAGCTCATTGCCCTGCAGTAATATCAGGCCTTACAGACACCTGGGACCAGTGGTGTGGGCCCTCAGAAGAGGCAGCCGTCTGGCAACTGGCCCTGATTACTTTCTCCACTCTCCGGAACTCAACTCTGTATATGCTATTAACAAGCTCCACGCAGTGTGATCCGAGCTCAACCATGCCATTAACCCTCTACACAAAGGCCTGTTTACAAATACACATTCACACACACACCACAAAAAAACTGCACAACTTAACCACCAATTCACTAAAACCTCTTCCACCTGCAAACCAACATATTCCATAACCTCCCCTTTGAGAGCAGAGCCTGCACAGTGGGAAACGTGAGGCAATGGTGACATCTAGTGGACAAATTATCATGCAAAAAGATGCAAGCTATTTTAAATGGTGCGGATTAATACACATATAGATGGAGATGACAGATTATGTGCTAAAATCATCTTTATAAGTGAAAAGGGGTTACATCATGCAATTATTTGTTATTCATTGCACTTCAGTAAATATTGAAATTCTAATAATAATAATAATGATGCATATATATATATATATATATATATATATATATATATATATATATATATATATATATATATATATATATATATATATATATATATATATATAAAATTGATAATAGTATAAAATGACATTAATTGTATCTTGAGTCTGCTTCATGACCACTGGGGGACGCCTTGTTCTTTTATCCTATTTGTCCTATCAACAATTCTCATTCAGTCCCCAACCACTAAAAAACCTTCTCTTTGGACAGTATATATTTATGTTTCAAACTAAACAAAGGAGGAACACAGTGCTGCCTGTAACATACCAAACTATACCAAACACATATAAATACAGTAAATGAAGGCAATAAATCAGCAAAAACTCAGAAAACAAAGAAAACAAACTGAAATGTGTAGTATTTCCTAAACATAGGAAAAAATCATTTACACTTGATCACGACCACTGCTGCAGTATTCTAGCTTTTCCTTTAATCTTCAGATAGTTTCAGAACATATAATCATACTGAATTTAGTTTGGTGATATTTGCGGTTTTAATATGTAGACTGGATAAACAGGTAAGCTCTATTTTTAGACGCTATACAGTAACGGTGCTGTAAGGTTGAGTTTGTTGCTTTGTAATTCTTACGCGTTGCCTAAAGGCAAAGCAGCAACAAGAAAGGGGAGGTATTCGATTCTCTTGTGGTATTACATACTATTTTTGTTCTTGCTTGCGGTAAATGAGGAAAAGAAATCTGGAAAACTACAGTGAGTGACGGACAGCCAGCAGACAAAGGCCCACCTTATCTTATCTCTCTTATATGCTAATTTTTCATGGCTCTACATGCCTCCCAGTTCCGCCTGGAGGAAGAAGGGAGGAAATTATATCCAAGAGGGCGGTGCTACTGTATGAAGTAGGAACAGCGTCAAACTTACAGTACTTCCAAACATTAACTCGAGCTCTAAGTGGCCTCTGCTATTGAATGGAACCGGAGGAGACAGAGCCGGTAAGATGACAGCTCGCCTCTGCGGTGAGATTTGTGGATTGTAATGCGATCTGTCTCCCGGTTAGCAGAGGAAATGTCCCGTTAGTAGCGCGGCTAACTGAGGTCTTACCTGTGTCAGGTAGAGTTAGCGTGTACAGTACAGGTAGAAGTACACTTTATTGGCCTGCTTGCTTATTTCTAGGTAAGATATGCTATGGTAGGCCTACACAGTGCAGGGCAGCATTTTTCTTTCTTTTCTTTTCTTTTCTTCTGTTCTGCTGACTTGCGCAAAAAAAAACGAGTAGGCGATCTAACTTTGCAGTCTGTTACAACAACAGGCCTCTCACAGCCTGTAACAGCTACATCAACGTGAGAGTTGTATCAAGAAGGCGTAATGTTACTTATCAAAATGCTTAATCTGGAGGCTGTCTTTGTCATTTAATCACTGGTTGATAAAACAGCTGGCATTAGAAATGTATTTTTTTTTTGTTTTGTTTTGTTTTATTTTTTATTCCATAGCTCAAAAGACTATGAGAAGAGAGGAGGGAAACACATTTTCAATAATGCGCCAGGAAATGCCAAAATGTTGGCATTATCCATTAAGAACAGACCGTTTGAACAAGATTAATTTAATTTAACTTTTCTATTTTTATTAAATCCACTAATCGTCATAGCTCTAGAGTCAGTCCACTTCTGTAGTAGTCTATGTACTCTTCAAAACTTATTTGATCTCAGAACAAGAAGTTGTTGGAATTGGTTTTACAGTATCAGTATTTTCAGTTCAGGGCTAAAAATCTTGTTGGGATTCCAGAGTTTCCATAGACTCCAAATATGTAAAGCTGAAAAGTGCATAACACAAATCACCAAATATTGAGTTTATCTATCTAATGAGATATTGCAGCCATTAAAACATGCTTTATTTTACTCATGGTAAAATTTAAGCAGCTTCAGCAGAGAGCTGAACAATTTATTTCAGATTAGACAGGCTATAACTCTTTACAAAACTGGGAATTTGACTATTTTAACAAACGTAATGCTACTTAAGTAGAATCAAAAGGACAAAACTGGATGTTAAGAGTTTAATGTGAATGGATGCCTAATGGAATATCATATTTATTCACCCAGTTGATGAATTTCACCCTGAGGTTGATGTAATTCACCTTCTATGCTGCTGAAAAAAGAGGCTCAGATGCTTCAGGATGGAAGAGGCTCATCCCAGCCTTAGCTTGGTTTCAGACTCTCTGGAAGGAGACAGTGAGGAGCTCCAGCTCAGAGTGGACTTCTTCAGAAAATTGGGTTACAAAATACCAGAGGTGAAAGCTGCTTTGAAGAAGCTGGGCTTAAGCACGGACACTAATGCAGTACTAGGAGAGCTGGTTAGGAGCAGAACCAGCACTGTACCTTGCATTTCCAGCTCTGACAGTGATGACAGGAGCACGAGCCAAAAAGACCCTCTGATGCCTCCCACTTGGGCTCTTGGGCCCTGCAGAATCACACCACAACTGTGGGACCAAAGAAATCCAGATGAAGAACTGAGGCCTATCGTTATTGACGGCAGCAATGTTGCCATGAGGTAATCCAGATGATACTTCTTGACCCATAGATTATCAAATTATATCATAATTTATCTTTGTCATAGCTGCTATGTTGTGCTACTTCAAACATTGTCTGTGTAAAGACAGACTTTTTTCAAAATCTCGTTCAATCGTGTCCCTCAAACGTGTATTTTCCTCCAATGTTGTGTTACTTGACTTTTAAAAAGGGCGTTCACCACACTGCCTGTGCATGTTTTCGCATGGGCCACTGATACAATATGCAAATTCCAGATCCTCTGCTCAGAATCTCCACCCTTTACCAGAAATTAGGTGGAATATGTGATGTTCAGACTAAGCCAGAGGGAAGGTTCCTTCAGAGGAGCATTTAAAAGCATGTGGTGTTGACATGGATCAGCACAATTTTTCACGCCTTCGTTTGACTTCTTATAAAGAATCTCCTTTTAAATTATTTTTAGTCAAATTAATTGAACCCATGTTCTCTCCATGCTTCTTTTGTTTTTTTTTGTTTTTTTTACAGTCATGGCAACAAGGAAGTCTTCTCATGCCGAGGCATACAACTGGCTGTAAACTTCTTCCTAGACAGAGGTCATACTAGCATTACTGTGTTTGTTCCCAGCTGGCGCAAAGAGCAGCCCAAAGCTGATGCTCCTTTGACAGGTGAGGATGGCAGATATAAAGCAAAGCAGACAGGTGTTTTCCATCAAGCAGACAGAAGAAATTTCAGCCAAACATCCCTGTGAGGCGCGGTTAAACGAGGTTAATGCTGGTGACAGAGAAAGCAATTTTCACAGATTGACAAATAAGGTCTGGTTCAGACAGAAATGGCATTGATATTATTTTAATGCTTGACATTAGCATGCCCATAAAAATTGAGTTAGATCCTTGAGACTGTCTGAATGGTTGGAAAAAAAGCAAATGCTTCTGCACTTATGTAACACCCAACAAGCACAAACACCAGCAATGGGGAGCAACGGTTGAGTTCCTGTGTAAATCAGATGTATATATTGCTGACAAAATATTTAGATGTGCTTGTATACTTGTTCTCATTGACTCCCAGCCAATAAAAACTGGTTTTGCCTGTGTAATAGTATGTGTAGTGTAGGCTATCAATGAAGGCATGTGCCACAGAAGACTGGCTATGTCTAAGAAGTCAGTTTTTTTTTGGCTTATATAACAATATGTCTAGCTTGGGCCTGTTAGGTTGAAGTGTTTTGATTTACCAAAGGCTAGTATCCCTGTCTGTACATGATGTTGGGCGTTAACTTTATTTCCATAGACTCGGTTTTTCCCAACAGTTACAAGGCAACTTGATCTCTTCTGTCAAAGTGCCAATTTTGGTAACCTCTAATGGTTTCATTTTCTTTAAACTGAGAAAATATTGACATTCCTCTCTAAACACAATATAGTTGCAACTTTTGCCCGTGGGTTTGTTTTGACTAATTTATGAGATGACCATGTAGACATTTAGCTAAAATGGGCATAAATTGCTAAAGATGCAGCCTAATTATTTTGTTTAAGAAGGGGGCAAATGCTTACTGATGAGGAACTGAAATGAAATTACTAAAATGTTTTAACTGCCCTGAACTGAGCCCAGACTACTATTGTAGCAGTGAGTTTAACATTTATTCTAGGATGTTTTTCCATACAACCTTTTTGTATTTTTTTTTTTTTTGAGTACTTCCCACACTCACTTTTTTTTTTCTTTGTTTGCACAGAAATACATACTGTATTATACAGTGAGTTTTAGAGGTGATTTTTGCCAGGAACTGAAAGCCGAGAAAACGCACTGCATAATCCTGTATTCATGAATAATTCCCACAGGATTCATGAGGTAATGTTTCAGTGGCAAAACTACTACACTTAATCCAAAATGCGCATGGCAAGTTCAGACTGTGAAACAGAGGTTTACTTAGTTGGCCAGCATTTGATATGATACAACATTTTAATCACAGACAGTCGTGTATAATATAGCTCTACATTTATCACAACTGAGTCACTTAAGTCCTTGCATTTATTTATATATTCCAGATTAATGTAATGAGCCCACCTGCAACAAAACAAGTAAATAAGGAAGGGTAGTATATCCTGGAGCATAAACCCCTTGTTGTTCTCATGATTTAATAACCGTGCTGCCTGGGTGGAGCAATCCAAAGGTTCTATTTTCAATCTGTGAACAAGGAAGTAAAAATCAGCATACAGGCACTTGTGGGAAAGTCCCATCAGGAAGTACAGATGGGTTTTTTCTTTGTTGTTTGTCCCCCCCACCCACCCCCCACACACACACCTACTGTACTTCAAGCTGCAGATATCTGCTGGTATCTATAGCAAGTCAAGACAGAAGTATGCAGTTGGAAAAATGCTTTCTTTTCCTTTAACTTGATTTATAAGGACTAACTGTGTGTGTGTGTGTGTGTGTGTGTGTGTGTGTGTGGGTGTGTGAGAGAGAGAGAGAGATGTATGTATCCACTGAGCTTGCAAGTGGTTTGAGATACGGCACAATCTTGAGCCACCCCTCATTTCTTTATATTTTGCTTCCAAGGAGCCAGACTTTTTCTTTAGACTTTGACTGCTTTCTCACTCATTTTCAGTCCAGTCCTTGGACCTGACATTTTCAGTGGAATTTGTCTTTGTTTGTTAAGCTACGTAACACTGACCTATAAATCAGTCGAGCATAAAAAATGGACCTAAATCAAGGGTTAACTTGTTGAATCTATGAAATTAAAAAAAAAAGGTTTTAGAGGTATAAAATAGTATTTTTGCATCAATAAGGTGTTTCAGAAAGCGATATTAGCCAAAAACCTGGCATATGTTAAATTTGAGGAACCTGGACAAGTGAGACCAAAGGTGGAGTGGCAGGGCTCAAAAAGAAAAACAATCTATAGCACATAAACAGTATCTGAAAGTCATGTCTTTAAGAAATAGGAAAAAAAACAGCAAAGATCTGACATAGGACCTGACAGATTCATGTGGCCTTTTAGTTGATCTGTTTTCCTGTTCACTGAAGCCTGATCAAAAATGTTCTCAGTGGCTGTCAAGAAGCCATTGTTAAGGAGGGAAAACAGGGAGAAAAGGCCCAAGTGTGCCAAATTACACAAGAACTGGACTGAAAATCAGTGGCAACAGGTCTTATGGAGTGATGAATCCAAATTTGAATTTTTGGTTCTAATTGTCATCAGTAGGTACAGGGGAGGTCAGGAGAGAGGTACAACAGTGAGTGTCTACAGCAATCTGTAAAACACAATGGCATTTCTGGCACTAGTGTTGAGGATCTTGCCAAAATTGCTGGAATTCTGAATGCAGAAAAGTACCATCAGATTTTGATCCGCCACGCAGTACCATCTGGAAAGTGCCTGATTGGCAACAGCTTCATTTTTCATTTTTCAGCATGATAATGATCCCAAACACACTGCCAGTGCAGTAAAAGCATACCTGAATAAATACAATGACTTCCCTGGGCCCAGACTTTAACATTATTGAAGCAGTGTGGGATCATCTTGACAGAGAATGGAACAAAAGGCAGCCAGCATCCAAAGAAGAGCTTTGGAATAAGAGCTTCTTTTAAGAAGCCTGGAGAACTATTCCTGAAGACTACTACTACTCCTACATGAAAGCTTGCCCAAGATTTTTCAGGCTGTGTTGAAGAATAAAGGTGGTCATACCAAATATTAACTTTCAGAGCTTGTCAGAACTGTACAAACTTTGTTTTGCCTTATATACTGCATTTCCATTTATGTTTGCACATCTTTCAGTAGGTCCTTGCACCTATTTCCCATTTTCTTAGCAAAATATGAGGGATGACTGAAGGGTTTTTCAAAGTACTGTATCTTATTACTAAGAGATAACACAGTTGAATGCATCATCAAAGCATTTAATACAGTGTAAAATGTAAACTCTATAATTATCTGACTGAGTTTTATTTGCACTTTCAGATCAACACAGTCTGTTGGAGCTTGAGAAAAGGAAAATAGTTGTCTTTACTCCATCACGCCGCGTCGGGGGCAAGCGAGTGGTTTGCTATGATGATCGCTTTATTGTCAAGTTGGCATATGAGTCAGATGGAGTAATCGTATCCAATGACACCTATCGTGACCTCCAAGGAGAAAGACCTGAGTGGAAGAAATGCATTGAAGAGAGGCTCCTCATGTACTCCTTTGTGAATGACAAGTAAGCCAGTTTTTCCAGCATGAGCCTGTGAGGTGCTTTATTTTCCTTCCAGTGATGCTGTTTAATGTGGTTCCAGGGAGAATATTCCAGCTAGAGGAAAACATAATTATGCAGCATACAGCAGAGTTGTCACAAGTCAATGAAGAACTCTACAAAGTTTGTGTTTTTGTACAGGTTCATGCCCCCAGACGATCCTTTGGGTCGCCATGGCCCCAGCCTTGACAATTTCCTTCGGAAAAAGCCTCGTCCTACGGAGCAAAAGAGACAACTCTGTCCATATGGTAGGATATGATTAGCGTAACTCTCTGCTGCAGCAGAGAAGGTGTTGTCCAAATTAGATTGCGTTCAACAAAAATGTTTTTACTTGTGTTTCTATTTTTTCCCATCAGACAAAAAATGCACTTATGGTATAAAGTGTAAGTTCTACCACCCTGAGCGCATAAATCAGTCCTATCTGTCCTTGGCTGATGAATTGCGAGAGAAAGCCCAGATTTCTACTGTAAACGAAGAGAGAAATGCCAGATTATCACCCAGACAGCTTCAATCTGATCCTGCACCTACTCAAAATGCCTATTCTCATCCTCGAGACTCTGACACAGATCTCAAAAGAGACCAGCAGAGTTCTTCACCCCCTCATCAGGTTAGTGAAATAAGCTGCTGTACTGGGAGGATCCTAGAAACAGTCCAAATCACATGCCATGTTCTGTAACAGGAACCCAATGTCAGAAAGAGTGGCCTGGGCTGCACTTGATGCCAAATCATTACTATGCCAACATGTCTCATGACTACCTAGATTCTGGCCTTGGCTCTTTTGACAGCCAATACTCTGACATTGCGCATTCCATCAGCAATTCTAACAGGCTCAGGCTGCAGCATCAAAGTGCTCTTCCAGGACCCAAAAATTCACCAGTGCCCTTAGAGAAAAATAATGCCAACCAGCCCTGCAAGTGCTGTTCCCATTCAGTGTCCTCAACAGCTCACCAGCAACTTCATGGAAATATGGACTCTCAGGCACAACCCAAATACAACACCTATCACCCACATGTCCCTCCACCCCCTGCATCCCACCAATGCAGCCTCCCCAGCCATTTCCAATATAGTGGAGGCACCCATCTTCAGCAAAATTACTGGTCAGATCCCTTTCAGGGGCTGCCACAAGCCAGGATATCAAATAGTCTTCCATCTTCATTTCATCCTTCACATTGCTACAGTTCGTGCTGCTCTAGCAATGGTCATCAGTACCACTCATGGGGTCAACAACCATCTTCTGCTGCATTTGATCCACAAAGGTTAGAACTCCGCAAGAAGCTGCAAGCCATTTTCAACCCTCACCTGGTGAATACTGTCATGGAAATGTTTCCACATCTGATGAATGCTGAGAAACTAGCTGTAGAGATACTGAAGCTGAAGACTCAAAGAGAATTTTTCTGATTATTCTTCTCTCATAAATACTTGCATTTATCTAAATAACATCCTTTAACAACAGAGAGAATCTCTTCAGAAGCTTGCATAGTGCCTATAGGTGAGTGGTTTGAAAACTATTATTAATTCTGTGCAATTTGCCATTATCCTGTATTATCCTTTTTTTAAATTTATGAATGATTTAGTTAATCTGCTATAAGTTGTATGTGTTTTTATAACACTGGGGCTCATATGTCTTTGTCATCCATGTTTTGGATAAAAAGTGCCTCTAGATGGAAAATGGTTACAATTGAGTTCCTAGAGTTTTGACCGTTCATGCATATTGCATCCCATGTGATCTGTTTTAAGTTCTCATGAAATCAACTTATTGCTGGACTGCTTGTTACTTTTAATCTCAGTTCTCCAGAACAGCCTACTCCTGTGTATTTATCGTCAGTATATTAGCTGCAATATATTAAATTTAAAAAAATACTGTCACCATCTGTCTTTGCTCTGTAGTCTTAATCCAGCACAGTACCCAGGTATTCCAAATAATATTTAAAACAAAATATTCAAAATACAACAAGAAAAGAAAAACGGAAAAGCTAACTGTGTAGGTGAGATCTAAAAATATATATATAAACTGTGCACAGCCACCATGACATAACCCACTGGTTTGGGAAGTCACATTTTTGGCTGTTGATTTGTTTGAAACCAAACATGACAAGTGAAGGGCGGATGCGACAGAGAAACAGAGGACACCACATGCTCATTCACTAACTTGTTACACATAAAACATATCCCGCTTGTTTGTCTAAAGGGTACATTCAGTTGCTCCCTTATCACAGAGTAGCTGGATTTGAATGTTTGCCCTTCCTGATGCAACTAGTGCTAGGAGTGCATTAGCTTGTTACCTGCTGAGTTTGGCTTTGTGTCTCCTCCTAGTCTCAAGCCAGGGAGCTTTCACACATAAAATGAATGTGTTAACTACTATGCCATGGAAGGGCAGATGTGAGTCCTACTCCTCTATTTTACTCTCAAAATGACCTCATAAATCCAGATATGATATAGATAAACTCCTGCACACTGTCCATCTGATGTTTATTGGGTGCATGTGTGGCACCTCCACATTCCCATGTATACACCCACATAGAAAATACCTCAGTCAGTCTAACATCAAAATAACTAAAATAGGAATAACATTCAGGAAATTACATCTTAAATTTTGGTCCAATTTGGATTTGAAACTGGTCACAGAAAGGAGACTTAAGTAATTATTAAGGTCTCAAATCAAGTGAGTCATAAGGCTCTTTTCTTATAGACTTAATACACAACAAGACTTCTTTTTACAACATGAGGAGTAACCCACTGCTCGCTATTAGAAAGAAGGCAGGCTTAAGGCAGTCTGTGATCTCACCTCAAAATGAAGGGTGTTAGTACTAGGAGCAAAGGAGGCATTGGATCATCTACTTTACACCTCTGTCTGAAGTTCATTGTTAAATCTGTTATCTGAATCTTTTTCTGTCTTGGCCATTTTTTCCCATTAAAAAAGGCAACTGATGATGTTCTGCTGCATTTTTACATCTTTGTCTTATTGGCCAGTAATTTTGATTCGCTTTCATTTACCAACTCAAACCATAAGCTCAATATTATAGTACACACCTTTCAAGGGCATCTCCTGTGCCATGTCAATACATTTTAAGCTTTCCCATCGATCACCATTTTGTTCCTGTCCTGATGAGATCACCTTAAATCATCAACACTGACATGGAAAACTGGTGGTAGGTTACACTGCAGAGGGCATGTTTCTCTGCAATGTAAAGTCAATAGTTTGATTTATGGTATGCACCTCTCCAAAGACTGACTTTGTTGCTTTTAGCTCCCCATTTCTGAACTACCTTTGGTGCCCTTGCTCTGTGAGCCTCATAAGCAAACACAAAAGTCATGCAGTCCACAAAGATAAGTAAAACATTGTGTGTTTGTGCCCTACTCTGTAAATGCTGATCTTGCTAGGAAATTGAAACTGAGGGAATTTGCTGGTGTGTTGTCATCATTTGTTCTGTAAACGAGAAGCAGTTTCATGAATTATTCTCTGGAAAACTGTTCTTGTGATGATTGATGCGTGTAGGAGAGACTATAATGCATGATTGAAAATAACAATTATGGAATTTTGTTCTCGCAAATGTGCAGATTTGTATGCTCTGTTCCTGTATTACAGCACTTACTGTAAATGTTTATTTTAAGAGTTCATTCTAAGCATGTTTAGGAAATACTGAGTCACTAGCTATTAAAGACTATCGTAATACTAATGTGTGTGCCATTTATTACAACATGGTGGCGCGGGTGTTAGTACTATTGTCTGGCCAGCCAGCCAGTGATAGAAATCCACTGTCCAGCTGAGCTGTTCTGTGTGGCTTTTTCATGTTCTCCCCGTGCCTGTGTGGGTTCTCTCTGGCTTCTTTCCACAGTCCAAAGACATGCATGTTAGGTTAATTGGTGATTCTAAATTGGCTGTTGGTGTGAATGTGAGTGTGAATGGTTGTCTGCCTCTATGTGTTAGCCCTGCAACAGATGGGCGACCTGTCCAGAGTGAATCCCGCTTCTCGCCTAATGACAGCTGTTATAGGCTACAATAGAAGAAAATGGATGAATTTTAAATTACTTGTAAGGTTAATCCCATATTAGTTCTGCAGATTTATTAATTCACTTGTAACTAAGTCTCAGAAGTTTATCTGGTCCTGGAGCTTTGCCTCACACATTGCCCAGAATAGCTGCTAAACACCCCCACTCAGTTTCACAAGAAACTTTGCAGTTTGTGTCGCAAGCCTGAACCAGATTTTTCCAGTGACTAAGGGAAAGGTCAGCTGTGTGTGTGTGTGTCTGTGTGTGTGTGTTTAGCATGCTTGAGTGACAGACTGTTATGAGACAGCTAAATCTTCCCAAAATGATGATGCTGAATCTGACCACTGAAGAATTTATAATGTGTTTTTTAAGGAAAAGTGTTGGTCTATTGGACAGTCAACTGCTCTGGTCCAGTAAAATCTTAACAATTATTTGGATAACTGTTAAATTTCTTACAGACATCCATTGCCTCAGACTAGGTATTGAAATCACTTTGATGCCCTGATATTTGCTCTAACACTGCAGTCGGGTCAGAATGAAATTTGTATCCAATATCTGAATATCTACACTGGAAAAGGTTAAACCAACTCATCACCAACAACTCATTTCTATTTTACTAAATTTAAGCTGTATTCTTCTAATGAATTTAACTTGAAAGTCTATCAAGTTTATTGGTTTGTGAAATATAGCTCTCAGCTGAGCTAATTCTATATACTCATAAGGTAATTGTGAACTCATTAATCAAACAAAGTGCACCTATTTTAATACAGTGTGAGCACTAAATGTGTTAATTTCAAATAAAGGGTGTCTTTTTGCAGTGAACTATCATCATGCTAACACACCATGAAACTAAGACTGCCATTGGGGCAGTTGCTACACTTATCATCATTGTGTGTACGTTTGGATGCCGATGTGAATAATTAGCTCAAATTTAGCCTAACATAGCTGCTACAAGTTCCAAAACATCCAGCTGTAACCCATCTTGTGGGATTACACCAACATTTCTGACACTCCAACTCCATGACTATATGTGCAATCTGTGTCCTCGTTACTTTTAAAGTATACTGAGTTGCAGATATTACCCAATATGTTACATTTTTGTTATGTAACTTTACTTTAAGAAAAAAATCTGAAATATGCCAACTATCCAGAGGAAGCAACAATAATATTTGTCTAATGAGGGAATGCAGTCACCATTACCAGCTAGAGTGCAGTGTTATAGTTGAATGAATGTAAATATTTACCATAAGTTGTGCAATCTTATCCATGTTTTACCTGATTGTAAAGCATAAGAGGAAATTCAATTAAAACTAAGCATAATCAATTAACCTTGGGCTTCAAAACTATTGCAAACAGAGCACATATTCAAGAGAACCCTGTTTAAAGATAAGTTGGTTGTGAGCTTGTCAAGAATTTTATTTTTGTTTTGACTTTGTTTTGCAGGGTAATTGGGATGGAGCTGAACAACAAGGAGTCAGTTTGTCAGTTAAGGCGAGGAAGATGTAATCTAACTTTTAGAACATGTCTTTGACAAGTGTGTAACATAACGGCATCTTGACATAGTCATGCTGATACCAGCTTTGAGTGAAAATCCCTTGAGGCCAGTATTTGAATGTAAGACCAGGCACGTGTTTTGTTCTCAGTGCTTAACTGGTTTTCAGAACCACCAGTTATCATACTTAAAGGCTATTAGCCAAACTTGACCTTACACTTGACAATCAGCATTTCTCTGTTAGAGAAGCATCTTTGCCTGTTTTGTCAGCAGACTAAAACTAGTTCATCAAACAAATATCAGTTACTTTTTATTCCACCAAGCTTCACACAGCACTCTGCACTTTGTTTGTTGACTGATATTTTTATTATGAATAAGAAATCTGTATATATTCACAGGCAATTTACCATTATACTGAAGTATCAGATCCATGACAAGAACTACTGCTCTGCCTTCAGCTGGTCCTCGAGTTGATGGCCAGCTCTGCCTGATGTATGTATTTCTGTTATTCCCATGCCATTAGTAGTTTGTGGAATGGTACAAAGGCCCCATATCCAGGTTTGCTGCAAAAGGCAGACATTAAGTTAAAATTCAAACAGACTAGACATGTGAGGAAAAGCAAGAAGAAGAAAAAATGTTCTATTTTAATATTTTAAATATAGGAAAGTTCATTTGTTTGTTGCTTTTTACAGCCTTACAAGAAAATACTAAATTTAAGATCCATTTCCAACTGCAGTAAGTTAAGTTTGTCATTGCAGGAACATGAGTTCACATTTCAAGGTCAGAACTCACTCCTTTAATAATGTAATTTAAGCCAGTTAAGCTGACTTGAGATCTGCACCTGCAGCACAGATACAGTTTGCAGAGGACTAGAGATGATTACTGAAGTAAGTCTCAAGATACACCCACCGGCCACTTTAGTAGGTACACCTCAGCAGTACTGGGTTGGACCCCCTTTTGCTTTCAGAAATGTCTTAATTAGATTTAACAATGTTCTGGAAACATTCCTCTGAGATTTCATCTCATATTGACAGATAATGTTACACAGTTGCTGCAGATTTGTCAGATCCACATCCATGATGCTAATCTCCTGTTCCACTACACCCCAAAGGTGCTCTATTGGATTGAGATCTGGTGACTGTGGAGGCCATTTGAGTACAGTGAACTTAATGTCATGTTCAAGAAACCAGTCTGAGATAATCTGAGCTTTGTGACATGATGCATTATCTTGCTGGAAGTAGACAGCCAAAGATGGGTACCCTGTGCTCAGTGACATGGGAGGCAACACTGCTCAGGTAGGGTGTGGCACTTAAATGATGCTAATGTAGTCTTGTGATGCTGTAACAAATCTGCTTAAAGGTTCAATGTGCTCTGTATTCAGAGACCATTGTCTGTATACCCTAAAGATTGTTATGTGGAGAAATCCCAGTGAATCAGCAGTTTCTGACATACTCAGATGAGGCCATCTGCCATGTTCAAAGTCACTTAAAATACCTTTCTTCCCCAATCTGATGCTCAGTTTGATCTTCAGCAGGTCATCTTGACCATCTCTTTATGTCTAAAAGCATGGAGAGGCTGCCATGTGATTGGCTGATTAGATATTTGCATTAATAGCAGTTAAACAGATGTGCCTAATAAAGAGGCAAGTGAGTGTACATCATGAGATGTGTCATTTACGCCTATGTTGGCACATGACACTTGTGTTGTGATAATTGTAAACTGAATTTTGAATTATAGTATATTGAATCCATCAAAGTTAATATATTAATATGTATTTAAAAAATAGTGACTTAGGGTAAATAAGCTTCAAAAGACATTAAAAAGCTTTAGAGTCACTAGTGAAATTATTTCACTACTTATTACTTAGTGCCATAGTCTAAATCACAGTACAGCACTACATTTCATGCTGCAAAACCTGAACACACACACACACATACACACAAAAAAAGTAAAATCTACATGTTGGTTGTGTATGGAAGGTAGGAGAATGATATCAGTTACCATTCAAAGTAGCTGTGTCCCATATGACTCCCATCGCACAGACCTGCATCAGGAATTTGCAGCTCCACTCCAAGGTGGAGATCTACCTCCCCCTGCAGGCGGCCCAGGAAACGAACAGTACCTGTGCTGATCCTCCCAGATGGCAGCATGATCCTGACACGATGACCCAGCTGTAAGTCCATGGGGGAATGGGGAACAAAAACTCGATGCAGCCCTTGAGATGTTCTCCATGATCTCACACTGGAGAAAGAGAAGATTCTCTTAGTAGTCCAAAAAAAACAGAGTTGTTTTTTTATTTTATTTAATTCTACGGGGCTTAAATTGATAGCTTTAGAAACATCTGTTTCATTTTTTATATTTTATATTGTATTATATCTTATTTTTATCTAATGATATATTTTATAATAATAATTTGATGTGATTTTTTAAAAGAAATGAAATGAAATTTGTAAGATTTGTAAAGTAATTGTTTGATATAGGAAATGCTTGAAATGATTGAAGGTATCCACATCAATAAATCAATAATTATGATTCAATAATATCATGTATATAATTCTGAAGTGTCATTCCACATAATGAGCACTTTTACTCTAGGTACATGAAATATATGTGCACTGCTAAGTTTCTTAAGTAGAATTATACCTTTTACTTAAGTAAGATGTGTAAATAATTTTTTCCCACTTTGCAAAACAATTGTCCAGTTCAAGATTATGTTTAAATGCTTGTGCAGCACCATTTTCACGCCATTTTTCTTAACGTTTTCCACACTGATTTTATTTCTGATTTAAATATTCAGAATTCGCATGTCATTTCCAGTTTTTGTAGTTGAACCGAACAACTGGATTTTGCTTTTGCGTGCTAGTATGATAATTTTTTTTTTTTTTTTATCCAACTCTCTGTTGAACCGCTCCTTTAACAGCAGTACCTGGAGGCTGAAGATGAGGAGGAGGAGGAGGCAGGTCTTGAGCTCCGTGCTGAAGACAACGATAACTGGCTGCCTGACAAAGTGCATGGATAGCTGTCACTTCTTGATGACATCCCAGATCTTCTGTGTTGGTGGAGGCCACCTGCTCGTGAAATAGTAGCGGTTGATATCACGGTTAAATCCAAAAGCATGCAAATATGAAAATTTCTGGATTAACTCATTGTCATTGTTGTGTCATTTTCATAATTTTGTTCCTGTCATTTACTTGAGCACTCATCAAATTCTTCTCCATCGTCCACTCCTGACTCTCCCTGGTCAGTGTAACTGCCCACCTTCACCAACACTTGAGACTCCAGCTAAGGAAAAGGAGACAAGGTATAATTAATGAACCTCAGCCACCCACACACAACTTCACCCACAAACACACCTGATTACGTAGCTCTTCCTGTTTTCTCTGCAGCTCTGTAAACCTCCTTTCCCATGATGCTCTCTCACAAGCAATCCTGGTCTTCAGTGACAGCAGCTCTTTCTCAGTTTTGGTGAGTCTTTTCTGGAGGGCAACTGTTCGGTCAGGGCTGCCTGGTATGGCTGCAATCCTGTTACTTTCAGAACCTGACAAATAACATCAAATGAAGTAATTGTGGCCTGTTATATCTCTATGTGTTCATAAGTTTAAAAAAAAGAGATGAAGCAGGCTTTAAGAATGATGACAGGCTTTAAGGGGGAAACTGTTAAATTAGGTGTGTTTAATTTTAAGTAAATATCTTGTTGGTCAGTATTTGATTTTAGGTGATTCTTACCCACAACTTGTTTCAGCTGTTGACTTTTGACCTCTGTAATGTTTTTCTCCATTGGTAAGAATTTGATAGCATTGTATGGACATATCTGCAATGCAAATAAACATCACTTAAAATCCTTATAATCACAATACACAAGAACCTTTATCAAAATGTGTCGTTAACAGGTTACACTCACCCAAAGGAACCTGCAGGTGCAGAGTACCCCTTTGAATGCCCATGTAAACACAGTCCATAGGACTGTCATGTTAAAGCATCGTCCTCTCACATTGTGCTATTCTGACCAGACAATGAAGAAATGTTAATATGTTTTTCTCCTGCAGCTCATGAAGGCCTGAAGCAGTACAGCTGAAATGATATAAGATCTTTGCAATAGTGTGGATTTGGTTTCACAAAACTGAGGTCTAATGAGTTGTAGGCCTCTAAGAAAAAAGTAGGTTATACCATCTGTAGGTCAATGCTGCCAGGCTATGCCCTCATACACAGATAATCACACAAAATGAAAACAAAAACCATGGCTGGAAGCTTATCACTGGAAAATGTAGAGATTTAGCGGGGCACTGACCTTTTCCAGAAGCTTATCTTTAGGCAAGAAGAAAACTCCCATGTGAAGTCATAGGGAAATGGTAGCTCCCATCTCTGCTAAAAGGGCCTCTGTCCCAGTCTGTGGTGAATGCTAATATGCCACACAAGGCACACTGACCTGTTGCTATGCACCAGCTCTGTGAGAGCAGCGCTGCTGACGACTGTTGGGTAGGTAAATCTAGTCTAATCTTCTTAGTCATGCAGTTACACTGTCTAGTTGTATCCAAGCTGCTTCATACGGTCTACTGAGCCTGATAAACATTACATGTAGTGCAACTGTTACCTCATCGTCCATCTGTTTTGTCTGTCAACTGGCAAATTGGAGAAGTAATTCCATAAATGTTGGGACCAAAATTGGTTACTTTTTATTTATTTATTTATTTATTTATTTATTTATTTATTTATAATGTCAAAAACACTTGCAGTCTGAAATATTTTAATGTAAAGTTCCAGTTTTAACCAAAGTCATCACATGGTTTCCCATTATGGTGACTACATACTGCAGATTTCTACTGCATTTAACCCCTGTACTTCTCATTTTCTTGCTCAAACTCTCCATTAAATTGATTAATTAGTCAATTATTAAAAGTCCAAATGCTTTAGACTTTAAAACTTGCTTTTTCCTTTTTTAACTACACATAATGAACAAGGAAATTAATATAAAGTAAGTTCAAAGCAACACTTCTTTTCATTAATGAGCAAATACCACACAGCCATAGACACCAAGAAATGAATAAAAATAAACGAATATATTTCTCATTATTATTTTAGGAAACAAGGCTGGTTAATTCTTTTCTTTCTTTATGAATTTAAAGGTGTTGGGATTAATGTTATTGTTTCTCTTGCAGCAAAGATGGAAATTTTAAAAAGATAAAAATGTATTTTTATGGATATCCCAGTCCAAATAGGATTTGCCTGTAATTTTAAATAAAGTACATGGTATAAATAAGGAAGCTTTTGGGATCTTCATTACATGTTTGTACCTGTGGTGCTGAAGGAACATGGCATGATATATAAAACATATTACTTATAGTCACAGCAATTACAAATAATCATATTGTGCAAAGAGTTAACAGAGACATGAAAACTACTGGGAAGTGGAAACATAAATACTTAGGTATTCTCCTAGCAACATCTACAGTGACTCATCAGCTGTGTCTCAGACTAATTAGTAAGCCTGTTTATGGCTGCTAATATGTTAGCATTGAAACTTGAAGTGGCATTTTGCAAGAGGCACTTATGAGGAATGTCCCAGGAAAGACTAGTTCTGTGTTTTGAATTATTATTGTTTGGGTGTGTTTGTAATCTCTGATATTTGAAGAATAAAACGTTGTTGCACACAAAGTTTCTGTTTCTTCATAAGTTTGTGTGGGTTCCTACCAACCTATTATGTCATGGATTGTTAACAGAATAAGTCACATACAATGGTGCCTGAACTGCTTAGATTAAACATCATCCGATTATCACACCAGTTTCAGAATTAGATAAAGAGAATCCAATTAAACAAATGAGACTTTGTTAGTTAATTGTTGAATAAAATTGGTCCTTTACCACATAAGGGGCAAAAGCAGGTAACAATAAAACTAAGTGTTTCTAATGTAAGCATGGTGGCATGGCGATTAGCACTGCTGCCTCACAGCTAGAATGGCATCTGGGTTCGATTCCGCCTGGACCTCTCGCTGTGTGGAGTTTGCATGTTCTCTCCGTGTCTGTGTGGGTTTCCTCCAGGTACTCCAGTTTCCTCCCACAGTCCAAAGAAATGCATTTATTGGGGTTAGGTTATGTGGTCATTCTAAATTGCCCATAGATGTGAATGTAAGTGGGTGTCTGTCTCTCTGTGTTGGCCCTGCGACAGGGTGTGCCCTGTGTCAGCTGGGATAGGCTCCAGTGACCCTGAACAAGATAAGCAGAAGAGAATGGATGGACATTTCTAATTTAACGGTTGGACAGATTAGTAAATAACTGCTTGCTTCAGATCTATTCACAATATTTGTTGGATTATGACATCCAAAACATTAACATTATTCTACTTTAAACATTTTTATTAGAAAAATGTCGTATCTTGGTCTGTCTAAGAGGCCTGGTGGCATGGATTTTATTACTGTTTCCTCACAGTAAGAAGATTTTGGGTACAAATCCCCTGGTCTCCAGGCCTTTTTATGAACTTGCCATGTTCTATCTATGTGAATTTTCTCCAGGTACACTGCCTCCATCAGTCCAAATATATCACATTTTATTAAGTACACTTGTTTGATTATCAATCACATGGCAGTAATTCAGTTTATTTAGGCGTGTAGACATGGTAAAGAAGTTCAAACTGAGCATCAGAATGAGGAAATGTGATTTAAGTAACTTTAAACATTGGTTGTTGGTGTCAGGTGGGCTGGTCTGGTCAATCTACACACAACCATCTTTTGGATTTACAAAGAATGATCTGAAAAAGAGAAACTATCCAGTAATTTGAATTTCTCTGGGTGAAAAGGGCTTTTTGATGTCAGAGGAGAGTGACCAGACTGCTTCAAGCTGATATGAAGGCAATGACTCAATTAGCCACTCGCTACAAGCAAGAAATGCAGAAGAGCAACTCTGAACCCGCAGTGTTGATGCACACGGGCTATAGCAGCAGAAGACCGCACAGTGGTCAGCTAAACAGTCATAAGCCATTCATGTCAGCTAAATACAAGAAACTGAGGTTACAATTTGCAAACTGGCCAACTGAAGATTAGAAAACCGTTGCTCTGATCTGATGAATCTTGATTTCTGCTGCAACATTGGTGGTAGGTGGGTAGGTGAGGAATTTGGCATAAACATCATGAAATCATGGTTCCATCCTTATAATCTTGGCACATTTTGGGTCCCTCAGTACCAACTGAGTGTTGTGTCCATCGCATCATGACCACCAAGAACCCATCTTCTAATGGCTGCTTTCAGTAGGATAATACACCATGTCACAAAGCCCAAGCATTCTCAGCTGCTTTCTTGAACATGACAGTGAGTTCATTGTCCTCAAATGGCCTCCACAGACCTCAGATCTCATTCCAACACAGCATCTTTAAGATGTGGCAGAATGGGAGATTGCCATCATGGATGTGGATTCAACAAATCTGCAGCAACTGTGTGATGCTCTCATGTCAACATGGACCAAAATCTCTGAGGAATGTTTCCTGCTCTTTGTTGAATCTATGTCACAAAAAAAAAAGGCAATTCTAAAAGCAAAGGGGGTTTAACCGGGTATTAACAAAGCAAACCTAAGTGGCAGATGAATAAACATGTTAGATCCTAGGGTGATTCTAAACTTGCTGTTCTACACTGGTTGTAGGCAATGTAGATAAAGTTCTTGAGTCTATAGAATATATTTACACTTTTGCTGTATGATCCACTTTCTCTTGAGAGTCATTCCAGAGCTTTTTGCTAGTATCCTTTTAAAATGCATTGCTCCCTAAATGACAAGCTATTCTTGCCCAAATGCACAAAACAGACCCAGATACGGATGCTATCACCCCCATGTTTCACAGACGGCATGAGATTCTCATGTTGGAATACATTGTTTTCCTTTGGCCAACCAGTGCGTCTCCTTTAAACCAGAAACTCATATTTTGGTCTCATACATCCACAAGACGTTGCTTGATAAGCCATCTGGCTCATCCACAGGATCTTTAGCAAACTGTAGACAGCTAGCAGATAGCGTTTTGGAGCACAATGACCCTTTTCTTCAGAGTTCTCCTGATGGTGAAGTCAGGAACATTAGTAGTAGCCATATGAAAGAGGCCTTTAGGTGGTCCCCTTGGGACCTCACAGACAATGATACAGATTGTTGGCTGGCCACTCCTCAGGCAGGTTCTATTTGTAGGCATTCTATTTGACTTTGTATCAAATGTGTCTCAACTCTAGAGATGGTTTTGTAGCCTTTTCCAGCCTGTTGAGCACCAGTAAATCTTCAGATATCTCCTTTTTTTTGCCATCACTCCCACAAACATGTATTGTGAAGTTCAGATCCTTGTTCTTTAAAAAAAAAGAAAAAAATCAAGGCATCCACTCACTCCATTGATTAACCCATTATATGAATTATGATAATAGGTTCTCATTACCTACTTTAAGGACTTGTGCTAAAATCCAATGATAGTTTAGTTCATATTTATGCAGATATATAGAAAAGTCAGGTTAGGTGAGGCAGTGTCAGTGGGGCACCTCTACTTGCGGGATTAGCAGCTTAAGGTTACATTAGCTGTAACCAGCATAACCTCTGAAACAACATTCAAACTCCTTTTTGGGGGTTATTTTTCATACAGTTATCCATACATAGCAGGCATCATGGAGCTGCAATGAAAAAAAAAGGTAGGACTTCTGTCATCTGAATTGTGCAAGTCTCTTTCATGTCATGCCTAAGAATTTTACATTCTTTGGGCCACAAAGAGCGAATTGTAGTGTGTAGGGAGCTGTGTTACTGACAGAAAGAGGGGTCTGATTTCACATTGTGTTGAACTGAAACCAAGAGGCTCCCTATACAATCACACACAAGGCACTGAAATCTCACCTGTGCTCTTATAGACAAGTACAGCCCTAATCCCCCCAGTTATTTCAGTAAATTGTTAGAGCCAGGGTGTAGAGTTTTATTTTAATTTAAAGAGAGTCTTCTATTATGGTGAACTGTGACAGGAAAATGGCACTAAAAGATATTTTCATCACAAAATGTATTTTTATCACAGAATGTAGAAAAGGTAAAGTATTTAACTGTTATTATAGTGCTGTGTTTGGGGGGGGGGCAGTCTGTTGCAATTTCAATAATAATATAAACTTTGAGGTTTACCGGATTTGCTTCATTAAAATGGTTAATGTCAAAATATCCCCCAAAACAGTTTTTACCTGGAACCATTACGACATCAAGTGCAGGCCTTTAGTCTCCTCCTCTCACACTTGTATAAGAGTGCAGCTGAGAATTTCTACTTATTAGGTTGCCACTGTAGTGCTATCAGCAGGAAGCGACGGGGGAAGTGACAGAGAGCAACAGAGAAAGAGAAATCCGGAGAGAGAGAGAGAGGAAAGCTCAATCACTTCAACCGCAGCTGACAAAAAAGCATGCCCCGTGCACCACAGGTGAGTGCATTTTACGGATTTTGAACAATGGGCTTTAATTCAGCTAAATAGAGCAGTATTTATGATTAGCATGCAGGTGGTACCACTGAAGCTGGGTAATTATACAGCAGGGTGATATTTTGTTGCAGTTTCATTTTTTTCAGTTACAAACTTTATTTTATATATGCATTATTGTGAAATACCATTCATATATATATATATATATATATATATATATATATATATATATATATATATATATATATATATATATATATCTGTGTGTGTGTGTGTGTGTGTATATATATATATATATATATATATATATATATATATATATATATATATATACATACTGAGGTGTTCTGTTTGTATCATGTGCTGCCTAACACACAGTTGTTTATTCACATAGGCCCTAATAAAAAAAAAACTCCAAAGATCCCCAAAAGATGATGCCGTTCATGGTTCCTTTGGTTATATATTATATCTTATATAGTCCACCAGCTAAGTCTTGCAACAGTGATTTACCAGCAAGAAGATGTAAACACAAAGATTGTGTAAGGAGGACCCTGAGACAGGGTTTTTTGCAGCATTAAAACTAAATACCTGGGCTCACCTGTTGGTAGACTATGTACTAAACCAAGAAATTCACGCCAGTTTTTCCAATTAAACTCTGCATTGTGACACAGAGGCCAAAATGGCCACTGTTGTCGGGCAGTTTCCAGGGTGTAGACCCCATAGGAGGCCACGCTGGGATCCAAGGGAGAAGAGGAAAAAACAAGTCATGGCACTCACTGGCTCTCCCCCGGGTACTGATCATGGAACAAACACGTTTTAATTGTGTTCACTGCGCAGCAAGACACTTAAAAAACAATTATGTGTCACTACACAAAACTGAAGTTGGCTTCATGACCATGCATTGTTGGCAAAATAAAAGAAAGAAAATATTTAAAACCTTTTGAAAAATCTGTGCTAAAAAAAACCCACGACTGCTTTAAATCTCAGTTTTTAAAATAAATTTCTTATATTGTGATGCAACCAGACAATTATGAGATCAGTTTCACCAGAACAAATGGAAGTTTGTGAAAAGAGGAGATCGTAGTGATTTAGCTCTCACGGATCAAAGTGCCCAGGTGGGTTACAATGAATGAGCATGGCTGTAATTAAGAGGCCTGTTACTGTATGTAAACAATGTGAATTGTGCCCACTGATAAAGAGCTTTTATCAACACAGAAATTGAGTTTTTCCTGCTTAGTTTATTTATATAGCTGAGATTTGTCATTATGTCTGAGTAAAACTTAGTGGGTATTAAAAAAAAAAAACAAAGCAGCTGCCAGGTGTTCATTCATGCAGATAATGAGTTTACTGGGAATTTGATGGATATCATATAATTACAGGCTGGACAAAGAGCTCTCTCCCTTTCTGCCAGTGGGATAATGACCTCCAACACTTTTATAAAAGGCACAGGTATGAGTTTATTTGTTTGAAAGCACTTTTGTTGATGACAATATCACGCCTGTCAAAGCAAGGGGATATTTTCATGGTCGGGATTTAGTTGCTTTTATAGCCAGCTTGCATGTACTACAGATCAGCTTTTGCTAAAAGCCAAAAAAAAAAACAACTCATGGTGTTTTTGAAGAAATAAATGCAGGTATAGCCAATGAAAATGGCCTAACTGCCATTATCTGAAAGAGCTCTCTCATAAATAAAAAAAAATGACACATGCATGCTTGTATGGTTACTGTGCACGAGACAGGCCTGCGTGGCTGCAGACAAATACAAGCATGATTATAGTCAGTCTGTGGTTGCTAGAGACACATGTTGATCCTTACAAGCTGAGACAGATAGTCATTCTCAGTAAAACCTACTTTCAGCTGCTCCCTTATTCACAAGGGGAAGTTGCGAGCAAGTAGTTCCCAAGCCCTGCAATGCAAAATTTAGGTACAGTGATGCACTATGCTAAATACTGAGAATAACATGCTGATGTTACGGACAATGTTTAGTGTTAGTTTATCATAATGGGGCATAAATGTAAAGGTACTTTTATAGCACATTTCCACTCAATTTGAGCACTCAAAACACTTTCTGCTATGAGTTTCATTCACCTAGTCACACACATAAAACACTTTTATCTAACATTCACACACACATTGATGGATGCATCGGGGACAACTCTGGGTTCACATGGACTGGAGAAGCCGACCTTCTATTTGGTAGATGATCCACTCTACCACCTGAGCTACATCCACCCATACTTCACTGTAACACTTGAGATGTTTATATTTGATTTTAGATATAATCAATTATAAACATCTCCATCCATACCATTCTCTTCTGCTTATCCCGTTCAGGGTCGCAGGGGGGCTGGAGCCATAAGGCAAGAGGCAGGGTACACCCTGTACAGGTTGCCAGCCTGTCAAGTTCCTTTTTAAAAAATCAGATTTATAGTTTTATCAGTATAAGAAGTGGTCTAACAACAAATTCTCTCATATTATGGATCTGTAATTCTTTAGTGTGTGTGTGGGTTTGCACCTTCATAAAAATGTGTAACTCATTATTCAAAAGTAATAACCTGGTATTTGTGCCAGTCCTTTGAATAGAACTGAAGATATTTCATGAAAACCTTAATAATATTAGATAATTTTATGAAAAGTACCAACTTAATGCCTCCAATTTATTTCACATGTCTGGGAGTCCATACACTACAAAAAAAAGCCACCCAACCCTCTCTCCTGTTATGTTTCCCACAAAATGCTTGACTTTCTAGGTCTTCTTCAGGTCCCTTTAGGACTCCTTCTGCTATCATTGTTAGTGTCAGGATCCCAAGCCGTTGATTCCTCCACCACAGCAGTCCCCGCCAACTCATCCCAAATCACAACATCTACCAGTGACTCCTCTTCTACCTACTCTGGGGTCTCAACAACCAGCGGCATAGCAATCACCGGAGGTATTACAGTGACCACCACCACCCATTCTTCCTCATTAGCAACCACCACCACCACAGTGTCATTATCTATCTCAATTGAGTCTGCCCCAGCCACCTCCGGAGAGTCAGCATATACGTCCTCCCAGTCCACACCACCCTTCACAAGCACATCAACATCTATAGTCGCAGAATCCCAGTCCACTATAATTACACCCACCTCTGGAAGCTTAGCATCCACAACCACCATTCAATGCACCACAATCACACCCACATCCAGAAGCACAGCATCCACCACCACCCAGTCCTCCACAGGAGGGTCACCAAGCACTGGTACCAGCACAAAAACAGTTGCCAAGTCTGTATCTCCAACTTCTATCACCTCTTTAAATTCAGCCAGTTCTGCTATTCTACTAATTGAACAACAAAATTTTCCTCATCTGTTTTATTTTTCTTTAAATTAATTAAATAGATCTATTAGGATTAATATTGTGTTACTTTTCCATCTCCAGGACATCTTCATGACATAGGTGGCATGACTTGGAATGGAACCACGATGTCAAACGATACTTCAAAGAACACGGCAAGTAAATCTTATTGGAGAGAAGAATATTCTTTTACTTATGTGTTCCCTCATTGCTTTTCATCTTGTCAGCCCTCTTCATTATGTACCTTTTAATTCTCTCAAACACAGATATACTGCCCCTCATTCAGCTGTAATTACTCCGACTGCTACTCGGTGTACATGAGTCAGAACACCACTCCATGTGCTGATAATGCTTATTGTCAGGTAGGGCAGCAAATGGCACTAAACACGAAGAAACTATTTGATGCATAGTGATCACCAATCAATGTATTACAACCCATGAAAATAAAGAATGCTACACAGTACCAATAATCGATATAAGCAATTGAGCAGTCAAAAGATTATATGGTATTTATAAGTAACTATGAAAGGGGAAATAAGTTTAAATAATTTTTTCTAAATAAATATTTACAGTATAGAAATTAAAGCAAGAAATTAAAGGCAATTAAACATGTCTTCTAATATAATTCTATTATATCTCAGTTGTTAAGGCAAACACAATGGTGG
This sequence comes from Pterophyllum scalare, assembly GCA_024447675.2. NCBI lineage: Eukaryota > Metazoa > Chordata > Actinopteri > Cichliformes > Cichlidae > Pterophyllum > Pterophyllum scalare. Next base: position 13,043 of record JAMQGT020007272.1, on the reverse strand, counting down.
TACATTGCCAGCTGCAGCAAGTATTGTGCTGACAGGTGCTTGAACATCTCTCAGACCAACTGCACTGTGAACTGCTGTAATTCAACTGGCTGCCTCAATTACACTTTTGCATCCATGATGATGATAGCAACCACAGGTAAATAGACCCATCTTTTAAATCACCTCATTTGAGCCCTCAAAAATGATTACATTTTATGACATCTTAAAAACCACCACTGCATGTTTACAGGCGTCCCGTTGCTAACCGTGCAGTTTCTGAAATGTTGTTGTTGAAATCTGTTGCTTATCTAGGTTTTAGAACTTCAACCACAGCACTAACATCACCAGCCCCTACAACAACCACTACCACTCAAACAACAACAGCAAACAAAGTAAGGATAATGGGCTGCATGAGTGAGTGTGTTGGCATGCAAATGTATGTGTGGGAGGAAGACTGTGTATCACTAAATAAAAGTAATTCAACCTTTTACACCATAGTCACGTTTTCTTGAGTATGAAATAAGGTAGCACTTAGAGATAGCAGTGGAAATAAGACCTTGTTGGAAATAAGTATCATGTTTCCTACTGTGTTGTTTTTTTCAGGGAAACAGGTGCCATAACGGTACGTGCACAGGCACAAACTGCTACACAAGTTTCAGTCCAATTTTCCAAATGTGTTCCCCCTCACAACCACATTGTCAGGTAAGAACTGTCACCACACCAAAAGCAATAGAACAGTCCTAGTAACATTTAATATCACAAATATAACAGTCATTAAATGATTATTGTTTCAGGCTCATTTTACTTTCTTTTTCTGAGCTTCTACACACTCATTTGAGGGGAGGGGAAGGTAGCACTTTTAAAGCTGAACGTACACAATATGCATGGCATCGTTGCTTCAGCGCAAATGTAGCTATGAGTTTATGTTTTTATTTTCTTGATTATCCGCATTTAGAGAATATACAGGACAAAGGAACCAGGGGTCATAGGAAATGCTCCAATATTAAACATAAGAAGTATGGCGATGATACTTTTTGGGAGCATGAATAAACAGATTTCATTATCTTTTAAACAAGATTTAAATATCTTATTTTTTTTTACCATTTTTACCACTTGTAAGTCCTGCACTCACTCATTGTCTTTGCAGCTGAAAAATGAGTCTACGGATTCCACCATAAAATGGACCGCTGGTTGCACCAACTGTACTGGCTACACTGCATGCACTACTTCTACAAAAGCCCCATGTCATCTGGAGTGCTGCAATGCCACTATGAATTCTTGCCTATTGTTGAATGGCTCACTAAATGTTCCCTCTTTTGCCACAAGAGGTCCTTATTTTCACACAGAACTGATGGCTTGCTTGCTCTGTGTTGTTGCTATCACTTTTCTGCTTTGAGAATGTTTGTGCTCAGCTGCTGTGTGGGTTATTAGTTAAGCAGAGCTTTGTGTAACCCCTAGTTCCTCCCAAATTTAAAGAAAAAGCTGTAGTAAAGATATTCATATGAATATATTGATATTCATATATGATTGTATAGATATGGGAATATGAAAAGCATTAATTACAATGTTGATGGTGTTTCTTGTTTAAAATTTCCAGTCCCATTTATCTCTGGTTCAAGACCACTGAAATGGCTTTGAACAGTATTTCTCAATTAAATATCTTTTTCAGGAATCCAGAAATACAAGCCAGAAGCAACTCGTTCCTCATATCAGTTCACATTTTGGGCACAAGTCACCTTTATAAGGAACAGATTGAAAAATTCAAATTCAAATTGATTAAAATTAACTCAACTAAACTATTTCAAACTGCTAAGTACATTGTTGTATGTTCTGAAAAAACCTTGTCCATTAACTACCACTGATTTATGATGAAACCTGTTGTCAGAGTAATGTGGCTGTAACTATATGCACTTTATGAAACACAAATGTTGAGCTGTTATAGGGAGTTGTCTTGAAGGTTTTTTGAATAATTCCTATAGATGTAACATTAATGACATGCAATTCACTACTTTGAGCTACGTTTTGTCATTTGTGAGTTTGTTGTCTTTACTGTACGGTTTACAAAGTATATTTTGTGGTACAATGGTGTTGGATCAGGTTTTGTGCACTCTACAATATCAGCATGCCTTAGAATAAAATAAATCTTATGTATCTCTCTGGTGAGTCTTCATTTGATGTAGTGGAATTGGTGGAAAGGTAGTATTTCCATATTCCCTTATTTTATTTCTTTCCAATTTCAGAGGACTGTATTTTTTACTATCCATAGCTGCAGTTACCTCTTACTTTTTATAACACCCTTTCCATAAAAAATAAAAATCCAATTCCAATAAAGTTGGGACACCGTGTTAAATAATAATTAGAAACAGAATGCAATGATCTGCAAATTTTATGATAAATGGTGAATGGTAAATGGACTAGTTCTTATATAGCACTTTTCTACTCTGAACACTCAAAGCGCTTATACAACACATATAAAACCATATTTTATTCCCAATAGAACATAGAAAATATTAAATGCGTAAACTGAGACATTTTACTATTTCATGAAAAATATGTGCTCATTAGGTGGAGAGAGGATATGCTTTCACTCCCGTTCATTTGTTTGCCTGTTTGTTTGTTAGCAATATAACTCAAACACTGTTGAACCAAACTTCATGACCCTCTGTGGACAAATTCCTTAGGGACTCAAGAACATATGATTTCATTTTCAAGGTCAAAGGTCAAGGGCACCAAACATTTAAAATTTTCCTATCCCCAAAATTTTTTAACCAGATTTGAAAAACTTTGTGGAAATATTCCTTAGGGGCCCAAGAACATGCGTATGATCACCAAGAGGTCACCAACATTTTTCAGAATTTTAAAAAAATAATCAGCACGGTGGTGCAGTTAGCCCTGCTGCCTCACAGTTAGAATACTGTCTGGAAGGCCTGGGTTCGATTCTACCTTGTCCCAGGCCCCTCCCTCTCTCTCTGTGTGGAGTTTGCATGTTCTCCCTGTGTCTGTGTGGGTTTCCTCTGGGTACAAGTCAAGTAGGTACAGCCAATCACACAGCATAATATCATCACATTATTAGGCTAAGCCTAATCATCCTTTCTGTTATCAGCACTAAGTGTAAAAACCTGCATTTCTCATGTTATCATGGTGCATTAGTACCTATGGATATTTGCAGATTATTGTTAAGAGAAGAAGGGATGCTACACAGTGGTAAGCATGGCCCTGTCCAAACTTTCTGAGAGATGTTGCTAACATTAAATTCAAAATGGCCTTATCTTTTTCTTAAAATAGTACATTTTTGTAGTTTAAATCTTTTATATGCTTTCTATGCGCTACTGTGGATAAAATATGTATTTTTGAGATTTGCAACTCATTGTATTCTGTTTTTATTTGCATTTTATAAAGCATCCCAACTTTTTGGAAAGTGAGGTTAAACATGTCTCATGACGTTTAGAAACACTGCCAGCATTACACAGTTTGTTCACTAGAGTGCAGCATACTGAGAAGCACACTTACAAAAAGTTTCCTGCCAGTACAATGCAACAGTCTTGAGTCACTCCACAGTTTTTTATATTTTGCTTCCAAAGAGCCAGACTTTCTTGTATTTTTTAAAGTGGTCTTGAGCGATGGCTCTCTCGGCTTTTTGAATGTCTTTTTTGGAGGTGTTACAAAGTTTATCATTTTGTTATTAGCAGCCTGTCACAAAAAAACACAACTTGTTCCCATTTGTTCAGCTGAATCTACACTAAAAAAAATGCCAAAGATAACAGAGCTTGACAGGCAAAAGAAGTATTTTCGCACAACGAGATGACTCCCAAAGAGCTGTTAGCACTGCATGCTTTAAAAAATGAGGAAACTGGACAAGCAGAGGACAAAAGAAGAAGTGACAGATCTTTTAAAAAAAAAAACTGTCCACAGCAGATGAGCAGTGTCTGAAAGTCATGTCCTTAACAAAGTAGGAAAAATCCAGTGAAGACCTGACACAGGACCAGAGACATTCAGTTGATCCTTCTGCACATATGATCCTTTGTCATATGTGCAGAAATCATTGCACTGTGCCAAGATAAACATACACCCTGCACAGTTTATACATTTTAGTCTTCCAAAATCTAAAAAAAAAATCCATTGGCTATAGCTACACAGGACATTAGTGAAAAAAGCTCTCTTCTTAACATCAAAACGTCACCTTGCTAAAATAATGGCCTGAGTCGTTTATAACGAAAGTTTTATTTTTGCCTAAATCATCTAGTTTTCAATCAGTTCCGTCTTTTCTTAAAAATCTTTTAAAAAAAAAGACTTGATGGCCATTATTTTAACAAGGTGACGAAAAATATTCCATAAACGCAATGCATTTTAAAAAACCGGAATATTACACAATCGATAGATTTCAAAAGACCACTTCAGGTTGATTGATCAAAACTTCTTCAAAACCTTTGGTGTAACGTCTTTAAGTGACCATCTTGAGGCCTCTTGCGAACCAAAAAGAGTGACGTCACACAGGGTGTACAGCGCGATCCTGAATCAGTGCGTGGCAGACTGGGTCGGGCTGGGCCAGCAGCGAAGGGAAGAGAAAACAACTGGGTCGAACAGGAATAATGTCTTTTACTCCGCTTCGCTTCCCCTTCAGAGACAAATAACTGCGCTGCTCGAGTTTCCTCTGAGTATATTTTCGTCTGGAGAGCCTGGTGCCAAAGTTGTCGCCCAGCAAGCTTGAGTGTCGGCACTATGGATCAGTCCGTCGCAATTCAAGAAACTTTAGAAAGAGAAGAAAACTGCATCATGGTATCCTTGCCGATTTACACACACACTGGTTTATCGTTAATCAGCGAATTCAGCTGAGGATCACATTCAGCTGGCACGCTGGTAACTTTAAACTTTAACTTGGCACGCCACCTTTTCTGCTGAGCTCGGAACAACAGGCCTGCGGGGCTGTGCCACTGGGCAGCGTTCTGACTAACGAGTAGCTTTACTTAGGCTTCAATCCAGGCAATACAGCGCACAAGGGGGGGGGGCAGACTAAAAGCAGTTTCGGTCAGTAGTTACTTCAAATTGTTAACCCATACTTAGTACTGTAATGACACATTTTGTCCACAAGATGGCAGCTGTGTGCTTTGTCGTTATTGGCTGCGATGGCTTCCTTAGAGCTGACAATATCGCTTTACACGCTGCGTGGAGCGAGACGTGGGGTACACCCTAGACTGGTTGCCAGGCTGTCGCAGGGCTAACTATTTACACTCACATTCACACCTAAGGGGAATTTAGAATCACTAATTAACTTAACCCCACTAATTGACTAATTGCATGCCTTTGGAGTGTGGGAGGAAGCCGTAATACCCGGAGAGAACCCACGCAGATGGGGGAGAACATGCAAACCCCACACAGAAGGGCTTCGGCCAGATGGTGGATTCAATCAAGGGGGCACAGTGGTTATTACTGTTGCCTCACAGCAAGAATATAATAAAGCATTATAAATAATAGCAAAGTGCTGGATCATACCATACGGAAATGGGAAAGAGTTGTTGACGCTAAGTTAAGAAGAGAGGTGATTAGTGATCAGCTGTATGGTTTCATGCCAAGAAGGAGCGCTACTGATGCGATTTTTGCTGTGCGAGTGCTGATGGAGAAACATAGAGAAGGTCAGAAGGAGTTGCTCTGTGTCTTTGTGGATCTAGAGAAAGTATATGATAGGGTGCCACAAGAGGAACTTTGGTACTGTTTGAAGAAGTCAGAAGTGGAAGAGAAGTACTGTAAGTGAGGATGGTGCAATGTATGAGGACAGAAAATACATGTGTGTGAATGAGAGGGAGACAGGTGTAACAGTGAAGATGCAAGGAGGAGAGGAAGTGAAAGTGGGTGAGTTTAAATACCTGGGGTCAGCCATCTAAAGCAAAGGCCAGTGAACAAGAGAGGCAAAGAAAAGGGTGTAGGCAGAGTGGAGTGGGTGGAGACAAGTGTCAGGAGTGAACAGAAGGATAGCAGCAGGAATGAATGGCATGGCTTACAAGACGGTAATGAGACAGTGGCACTGACAAAGGAAGTGGCAAAGCTGGAGGTGGCAGAGTTGAAGATGGTAAGATTTTTGTTGTGAGTGACCTGGATGGACAGGATTAGAAATCACTACATTAGAGGGAAAGCTCAGGTTGAGCGGTTTGGAAACAAATTGAGAGAGGCAAGGCTGAGATGGTTTGGGCGTGTGCAGAGGAGAGATAGTGGGTATACTGGACAAAGGATTTTGAAGATGGAGCTGCCAGGCTCCCTCCAGAAGAAGACCACATAGAGAAAATTCATGCATACAGAGGGTTGGTGTGACAGAAGGGGATGCTAGGAATAGGGTGACATGCAGTCAGATGATCTGCTGTGACCCCGAAAGAAAAGGAGCCAAAAAAGGAGAAGAAGAACATGTCGTTCATGTTTCCCACTGTAGTAATTTTTTTTCTTTTTTCTGGCACATAAATATGATATTAAATATGCAATGCAAAAAAACAAAACACATTTCCCCTGTCCTTAACTAAACTGTAAACATGCTGTCCAATGTGATGTCCTCTTTGATGATACCACAGAGAGCAGACTGCTGGGGCTAGTGGAGTCTGCAACAGAATATGCGTAAGTTTTAAAAGCTTGGGGGGGGGGGTCTCTGACATGCTTTCTGAGCAGTGTGTTTGTATTCAAAGTCTAAAAATGTAGCATGAAACTATATACTGTACTCAAAAATGACCCCACAGTTGCATCACCCTGTCTGATGAAGGCACCAGATAGCATTTCCTGCAGGGCTGTTTTTAGTGTGCATATATTACTGCATGTATCTCCTTAGATAAACAACCAATGAAAATGAATTCAGACTTCATTAAAGAGCAATCTTAAAATTGCCATGTAATGTTTTACAGAATCTTTATTTATACCCATCGAAGAATGGCAATTACTGCTGATGATGTATCACTGGAGGACATTATACCCATCTCCCTCGACTTTGCGGTTGTCACAGGTGGGCTGTATTAAAATATTTTTACCTTATCTCAGATATTCTTGTATGCAGTTCTAACAATGTAACTAATCCAAAAGAAAAATGATGTGACAGTAAATTCTCTGAAACATATTTCTCATACTACAATCTTTTTAGTTTCCTCACCAGAGGAACTTGTGGTTGTGGGTAAGTTGCACTAGTTTCCATTACAGTCCGATTAGAATAAGCTACATAACTGGTGCACCACAGGATAACGAGCATCTGAGCACGACCACGCCAACATTCTTCTTCTGATTGTAGGTGCTGATACCAAAGTGAGAATAAGCTACAAGGACGAAGAATTAGATCTCAGACTTCCGTTTGGCTCCAGCTCGCGCCTCTTTCTCAGCGAAGTGAACAGGGCGTGGAGTGGTAGGTCAGCCCACATATAATATGTTTACATGACATCAGGCGAGATAAACAAGAAGAACCTTTGAAAATTGTTGTTTCATTGGAATCAAGTATTAATTCACATTAGCACTCACGTCTTATTTGTATTAGACGGGTAACACACATCTTTAGAGAAGAAGAGGAGGAAGAGTGGGAAAAAGCACAAATATTCTGCTTTAGTCACCTGTGTGAGGGAGCACCTATTGAGTTAACAGTCTTGCAGTTATATTGTGTTGTAAAACCATAAAAATACCTTTATTTTTAAGTCATTTTTAGGGGGAAAAGACTCCCAGTTACGTCAGTTCACAGCTTATAGTATCTTTAGAACTACAAACTGGTTTTGAGAAATACTGGCAGACAGAGAGAGGAGGGTTGAATCTGGATGCTATACTCTGTTGTTGCCTAATTTAAAAAAAAAAAAATTTTGTAGGTAGCTTTTGCAATAGGACACAATAAAAGGAGTTAACAGGATGAGTTACTTCCTTTTCAATACTTAATTTGGACCAAACCTTTACCATCTGCTTTCTGTTCATCTGAAAGTAAAAGGCCATTAAAGATCAAAGATGGTGTGCTTTGTTAGGGATGTGCCACTTTTCCCACTGGCTCACTCTTTTCAGGGGGGCGAAGTCCCACGTGAGCACAGGCAAAGGCTGATCTATTTTTTTCAAGTGTAGCCTCAAAGGTTTTAGTTTCCTGAGAGAGACCAGTGATGGAAAGAGCAAATGGCATGCCCCCTATTGTTAAAAATTAAAGTCAGAAAAATTCTCACGGTAAGCACATAACAGTGAATTTAAGTGCGGATGTGGGCTTGCAAAGAGAGAACAGTTTACTATAAAAATAAGACAAGAGATTCATGGCCGCAGCTTTAAAAAAAAATTGCACAATGTAGCTTTTCTAATTCTTTGACACGAGTTGATGAAATAGCACTTTTGTGTATGCCGTGTTGCGGTAAAGCTCACCCCAGACTTGTGTCATATTTCTCATTAAGGCAAGACTCATTCACGTTTCTCTCTTGCCCTCCCTGCCTTTTTTTAATCCAGATGTTTGCAGGTCTCCCACACAGATACCCAAGTTTGAGTGGATCAACAAGTACCACAAAGATGCCAAAGGACGGAGAGTTGTCAAACAAGCCCTTTCACCCATCGGCACGACAGTTACTAAACTCAACCAGCACCGAAAAACAGGTTTGCGGTCTTATTTTTAATTTGTACATGCTGCCAGCCGGCATCTCCACATGCCATAAAATGAACTGCAGTGGAATTGGTCCACTGCCATATGTGCAGCGGATGACAGGACGTTCTCTTCTTTTTGTCTGTGACGCATGCAGTTTTTCCACATAAAGGTTGCATCATAAATTGCATGCAATTTCGCAAATACCACTTCCTCTGAATTCAACTGGCTCCACCTGAACATGAGTTGAAAGGTGCAGACATTTTGACATGACAAAGCATAAAAAAACACAGGAATAACCAGTAACGTTAATTAATCCCGTTTCCATTTAAAGCATTGCAGTAAGCTATGAGGGTGAGCCTGCAGAGCTAGCAGACCTGGCATAACTAAGTGTAGTGTATTATTAATGGCTATTGACCCTGCTGTGATATTTTTAAAAAAAAAGAGGAGCAGGGTTTTTTTAAATTTTTTTTTAGGGTTGTTAATTTTACACTGGTGTACGCCAAAAGCTTGAACTCTTTGGCTTGAGCCTGGAAAGCCTGAAACCTTTAAATAAGATGGACGCTACTTTTAACTGTTCTCTTATTCATAAGGGATCACCACAGCAGGTAGCTCTGCATGTTTGCTTGGACAGATTTTCCTATCCTTTCCTATTATCTTCCTGACACAACCCCAAAGGGACTTGGGTCTCCTGCCAGAATCAAACCAAGGATCATTTGCTTGTTATGCAAATGCATAAACCACTATACTATGGAGCCACTATTTAAATAAGAAAGTTTTGAAAAATGAGAGGACAAAAGAAAACTATCTACTGCACATTAAGTGATTTAACTGAGAAGCCAAATGAAATATCTGAAAATCCTTGTGCATTTCATGTAAACTGAAAAGCTTCCATACTTGTGCACGGTGTACAAGATGTTTTGGTAATTTTAAGCAGATTTTAATCTGTCATTGTTTGTGCATGCTGCATTCCAGCCATGCTGCTAGTGACAAGTATGCAAAACATCTAATGACCAAATACAAATCTCTCACCATCAGTGCGATCACTAAGGAGCCGTGTAAAACCTTGCGTGCAACATTGCTGGCCATATATTGTCAGTCAAGTGTCATATATATATTTATGCTATTTAAATTATTTATCCTCTTAAAGTGCATGGGCTTGCTTTCCTAACGTAATGTAATGTGGTAGGCTTTTCCGGTTTCAGTCTGCGTGGTAGATTTGTATTATTTCGGCGTCCTGTTTGCAGCAGTGGGGGGAAAGCGTAAACTCCTCCTCCTACTATAACGTTTGCATGGGCAGGTCTGAGACTGAGTGGACATTGATCTTCTGCACAGAATGCGTGGGAGCGGTACATGGAGATGTCTAGTGTGATGAGGGACTCTGGTATGAAAAGATATTCCTTGTTTTATTTGTTGAATTTAAGGAGGTGAAAGAAACGCTGGGTCAACTCTCGGCTGGCTCAGATTAGCTAGCTTGCTAGCTAATGCTAGCGAGCAGTTGTAGTTCTTATATCAGGGACGCTAACTTTAGCCACATTAGCTAGAGGGCTCATCGGAGAAACTGGGTAATTTCACATCCCTGTTGCAATTTTTTTTTTGATACATTGTTTACTTCACCGCGAATCACGGGCACACGGTTTAAAGAGTAACAGCTAGCGCTAGCATTGAGCGATACTAGTGGTCAGTGTGTGTGGCAGAAAGCAGCACACCTGTTGGGATTGATGTTACAACATGTTTTAGTGACACATTATTGTGCCGTTCACTTGAACGCTGTTTTTGCCCCGATTCTTGAACGGTTTGCGTTTATTCTCAGGCTGTTCCCGGGTTCACCCATTCACTTGCGGCTTATCCTCTTAGCTGAATTAGTGTAAACTGAGTTAGCTTAAATCAGCTGCGTGTAAACTTTGCTCCGACCGCCTCTCACTGTGATAAAGGTGTCTGTTTACTGGCTGCCTTGCCTTCAAAAGAAAAACCCGCCTGTCATTCAGCTCCCCCCACTCCTCCAAAAAGATAAACTAAACAACCGTGTTTATTAAGGAACTGCAACTCTTAAGCATTAAGAAAAATTAAGAAATTCATATAAGTAATCTGAAGCGTTTCTATTTATGAAGTCGTTTGATGATGAACTTTGGCCGGATGTGGTTATTATAGATACCCCTGCGTTAATACGGAAGACTTTGAGACCTGATAGTACAATTCGTATTCATGCTGATTTAAGAGAAACACGTACAGAGAGGCAATGTGTGCAGGGAGCCTGAGTGTGTGCAGGGAGCCTGAGTATATGCAGCTCGCTCTCCGGGTTAAAGATGCTAAAACATGTGCCGAATGTACTATAAAATGTAAAACCCCCAAAGTTATGTGGTGCCTATGCCTCATATTGGTTGTACTGTTTTTAGCAGCAGCAGCATTGATTGTTTTCAGCCATATACCTAACAGATAAGTAGCTTTATTTGGAGAAAGGAAGTGGGGAGGGGACTCTTAAATTGTTTTTGCAGGATGCATGCAATATCTGATATCTGAAGATGTTAACATACACATGTTCTTAAAAGAACTTTAGTTTGTGCGTTTAATGCCACATAATTGCTTTCATATGTTTCAAACATCTACACTGCAGCAAGTATTCAAAACAGCTTAGAATGCACATGGATGAGTGAATAAACAATTTTAGTCAAATAAAATTATTGTTTTATGAGTCAGAATTTCCATACAGTCCAGTGACTTTTACTCATTTATTTTTATATTTTATCTGTTACTACCATTTGACAGCTGTATGTGAGTTTTGTGTGTGTCTGCATAGAGTGGAGCTTCTCTTTTGTAGTGTTTCTTAAAGCACACACTTCAAGAGCAATTTCACAGTTTGCTGGAAGTTCTGTTAGTCAAATAAAGGGCTTTTCCTGTTGACTGAAATAACTGAGTTGTTGGTTTTGAATTAAAACTGCATTATTCTGGGAATTTTTAAATGGGGCTGGCTTGGCTGGCTCAGCACTCTTTTTAAGACAAAAAACAAACAAACCGTGTAAAAGTTTTTGTCATGTTGACCTTTTCTCAAGGCTTCTTACGTGTCTCGTGACCTGTCTTCTTAGTAATTTAAGTTGACATTTCCTTAGTAAAACAAAGATGCTGCAGTTGTTCTGCCAGAAATCATACCTAATAAAGTAAAAATCTTTTGGGCCATTTTGATTCACACCTATTTTTACTTTAATTTAGTAAAATTGTCCTTTTCTTCATGTGCGATTTGTTTTTGTTTCACTAGTTTATACCCTGTCTGCTTTATTTTCCTACTTTGACCCTGTGTTTTGGTAAGTATGGTTTCACTGGGGGTTTTTTCTTTTTTTTTTTTTAAATGTGTCAAATGTGGCACACAGATTGTGAACACATTAAGAAACCAGTTCTAGTTTGCCATTTTGACACCATATTTGGAAGAAAAAAAACCCATCTTTTTTTGTAGATTATGTCTCTTCTTTTGGGTATTAGTGTTGTGCTGTGTAATGCAGCCTGCCATACGTTTGTAGAATTTAATTTCCTGCTCAGGGAACCAGGTTTTTGCTTTCAGTGGAGCCAGCTGTCTTCCCTGCCAAGCTTCAGGAGACAGGGGCCATGCTGTCTAATACTTCACACTCAGCCATTAAATCCACCTACTTAGAATGCAGTAACTGTATCTAACTGCAGGAGAAGGCCTCAGTCGATTTGCCCACAAAGACTGAGCTCTGACTTGGCATTTTTATGATTGACTTGTTTTTTGTTTTTTCATCCTTAGGCACAATAAGCTAAATTTTCACTTTATATTTTACTTTAATGTGTGATTCACTGTGTGGTAATTCTGATCGACATAACTGTGTTGCAGTCATGCAGTTAACCATTCTGAGTGTGTTTTGTGTCTTGTTCTTCTCAAACAGAGAAATCATTGGACAAAAAGGTAACTTCAGAAAAGGAGAAAGGTTCCAACAGTGGCACACCGAAGCCCAAAGTGTCAACCAGCCAAGAGAGGTGAGCCCTTGCACCAAAATGTTTTCACTTTTTTTTTTTCCGTTTCTTACATTACTGTGGTTATATTATATCCACTCTAATACACTTATATTTGAAGACAAATACAAAGACAATGTCTGTCTCCAGTGATGTCGTGCTTTGAGTTAATATCTATACTCTAAGGTGGAGTTTAGTTACAGGATATTTCTGGAAGACTGCACTATCCAGGCATATTACATTTCCTGTTCTCAGCTTAGATTCATTCCATATTGACAGCATGGAAACCGAGATTCTTGTTTTTGTTGGGGTGATCTTTTGTATGTTAGGTTGTTAGACTACAGCACTCCATGAAGTATGGCTTGATGCAGTTAGACTGTGGACTATTCTGACTGTTAATACACAGCTGTAGATTATCATTATTTATTTAATTTTCCCAATAATGGATGCCCCCTCTAAAAACAACCTTGTGTGACTGTATTATTCTGTCTCAACTCACACGTGTGCGTTATTTCTTCTCTGGTGTGCAGCCTGGGCATCTCCAGTC